>SDWI01000418.1:6341-34752 GCA_009193005.1 Lamellibrachia luymesi
CCACAAATATAACAATATTTATACCTCATTTAGAACAAGGTACAGGTTGTGTGTGTCATCCATAGGTTTGGTTTTTCAAAATGAAGTTTCAATAGAATTAACATTCTAAAGGAATGTTTTTCTGATGCAGGTGAATTTCAATGCCGTAATGGCAAGTGCATCAAAGGAGACTGGAGACATGACGGAGAAGACGACTGTGGCGACATGTCTGATGAAGTTGGTAAAAGTAAATGCTGAATTCTCATGTTGGAAGTTATTATTAAATAATGGATTATTAATTAGATTAAAAGCATTCATGACAAGATTATCGTCCAGTGCAACAACCTACAGATGGCATTAAGTCCAATCACAGCTTTGAGGTGGTTTAGCAGCTGTCCCTCTCCACTCTGGGGGCGGGCGCAACGAAATATTTTGATTTCTTTCTTGAGACGTTCTCTGTCCATGATTTTAATGTGCATGCAGAACGAAAACCAGCTCACAAAGGACAATCCAAAGGTGATTGTCATGGGGCTGTTTGATCTATCGGCTTCGTTTGACACTATCGCCCACAAGCTGATGTTGCAGAGGCTCTCACAGAATCTAAGTGTGGCCCAACTGGCATGGTTTAAGTCATATCTGACTGACATAACTTACTTCATCCACATCCACAGCCCTATATCACCTGCTCGTCCTCTTGCATATGGGGGCCCAAGGTTCTGTGCTGAGCCGTCAACAGTTCACCAACTGGTTGCCAAGGACACATTTATGTCCCACTTCGATGCAGATACATTTAAATTTACATCCAAGTGAAACCCATGCAGGTGGCTATCGCTTGCACCGTGTGGCAGAGACCAGGGCGTGGATGAATTGCAGAATCTTGGCGTCCAGTTCGATTAGGAATGTCAACAGATGGCGTTGCTGATTCATTCGTATTAGAATCCGTTAAGATAAAACTTATTAATTAATAAATTATTAATTTCTTTGCAACTTGAAACATGTATTACATAAGCGCGCTTTGAAGCTGTTGTTCCTCGGGCTATTTGTGTCTGATCGTTTTGATGCGACCCCGCTCCACCTTTAGGGTCACTTCAACAACAGTACTGAACCTGAGCACGAAGTTACACATACTAATGTTAGTTAAAGCTAATATAATAAACTTATTACATGTCAATGCGGAATGGTGGTAGTTTCTTGTAACATTATGAAAAAAATCCAGGAAAAGAATTGTTGTCCCGTTCCCATCATTGTAATATTGTCAAAAGGTTCCGCCATCGCAAATAATAAACTTTGACAATACAACTTTTAAAAATTGTGATGAAAAGTAACATTATTGGCACGGCTTAGAATGCGTTTTGATTAGATGTGAGGCAAATAATGCTTAGGCATTTAGTCTGCCTGAGTGTATTTATGTTGTTGACATGTTTCAGCTGGCAGCTGCTTGAATCACATTCAACAAAATTCAGGCGAAATCGAATCACCAAACCACCCTTCAAACTACAGCTCTCTGACACACTGCCTGTGGATCCTGGAGGGGCCGGTGGGAAAGAGGCTTCAATTGACTGTAAGTCCTTCTTTCACTTTGTATACTTACTACTGTTATGATTTTTTAGCCATTGGCTTTTGGGAAGAAAAAGCTTTGGTTGTATCTGAATGAAATCATGACTAGCATCACTGTTAGCCACATATTTAATAATTATAATACTTTCAAAAATGTAATCTCTGTTGTCATTGTGTTCAATGTCATCTCAGTTGTCAATGTGTCCAATGTCATACCATCTGTCAATGTGTTCAATGTCTTCTCATCTGTCAATGTTTGCAATGTCATCTCAACTGTCAATGTATTAAATATGATCTCAGCTGTCCATGTGTTTAGTGTCATCTTAGCTGTCCATGCGTTTAGTGTCATCTTAGCTGTCCATGTGTTTAGTGTCATCTTAGCTGTCCATGTGTTTAGTGTCATCTTAGCTGTCAGTGTGTTCAATGTCTTCCCAGTTGTTAATGTGTTCAGTGTCATCTTAGCTGTTAATGCATTCAATATAATATCAGCTGTTAATGTGTCCAATGTCATATCATCTATCAATGTGTCCACTGTCATCTCATATGTTAATGTGTTCAATGTCATCTCAGCTGTCCATGTGTTTAGTGTCATCTCAGCTGTTAATGTGTTAAGTGTCATCTTAGTTGTCAGTGTGTACAATGTCTTCTCAATTGTTAATGTGTCCAATGTCATATCATCTGTCAATGTGCCCAATGTCATATCATATGTTAATGTGTCCAATGTCATCTCATATGTTAATGTGTCCAATGTCATCTCATATGTTAATGTGTTCAGTGTCGTCTCAGCTGTTAGTGTTTCAGTATAATCTCAGCTGTTAATGTGTCCAATGCCATCTCATCTGTCGATATGTTTAATGTCATCTCAGTTATTAGATATGAACCTGATTACGTGTCCAGTGTCATTTAATATGTTAATGTGTCCAGTGTCATCTCAGCTGTCAACGTGTTCAGTGTCATCTCAGCTGTCAATGATGTCCTTGTTCAGACGAAACGATAAACCTGCCTTGCATTAACAGTTAACAAGACTGAACACGGAGGAGAACATTGACACAGTGGACATCTACATGGGTGGAAGCTCACTTGCTACCAGTGACTACGTTACGTCTCTGTCAGGACTCATCACTGGAGACAGTCTTCCAACCTACGTCAGTACCAACAACTTCATGATAGTTAGATTCACCAGTGACAAGACTGTGCAGAAAGCTGGATTCAAAGCCTCTTTTACCACAGGTGAGGCGTGACTGGCTTGTCTTGGCAGGTGTAAATGACTCATTTTTTTTGCATTTATATCTAAATTGATTTAACTATAACATTTTCATCAAAAAAATATTTGAAAATAAAATAACAGTGAGTTCTATGTGATATACAATTTCATAAGTACATCAGTCCTCTGAATGTTGGCATGCTTCAAGGACAAAACATTATAAATATAATTTAGTAATAAATATTCTAGTTTCGTATTGGTTTTGTGTATTCACTGTGCAATGGCTGTGTTTTGGCTTTGTACATTGGCTTTATGGATTAGCTATGCGTATTGTATTTGAGTACTGAAGGTGTGCATTAACTTCGTGTATTGGCTTTGTGTTCGGCTATGTTTCTTGACTATATGTATTAACATTGTATATTCGCTTTAGGTATTGGCTATGTGTATAGACGTTATAGTGATAATAGTAATAAAAAAATATGATAATCACATAAACACCTAGTGCTCTATTGCACTATATAATAATCTAAAATGAATATATATATATNTATATATATATATATATATATATAAACACATTAATACATTATAACACAACTAAAAGTATGCATGGAATTTAATGGCTAAAATAATAAATTAAATTAAAGACAATAAATTAATAGTATATATTGAATAAATAGTTAAAATAATAAATAATGAAACAACAAAACAATTTATATGAAATTGAATAATTAAAATAATAAATTAAATTAAGAACAACTGATACAACTAAAAATATTCATGAAAATTAGTAATAAAAAGTAATTAAAATTAAAGTTTACATGGATTGAAATAATAATTAATTGATTACATGAAATTAATGCCAGTAAACGTACTGATCTCTCAGACATGTTCAGCCGGTCTTCAACAGATCTTCAACTGCCATTGAATACTAATACTGGCGCAATTGTGTTTCTGGAGCTACAGTAGAAAATATCACAAATGTTAAATCTTATCTGGTATTGTTTACTAATTGGTCATACACACCAGCTTAATCAGTAATATACCAGGCTGTGCACAATTTGTGGCAGACTTTGTCACTATTATTGTGTGCACAGCGGCAATCCTTGTTGGGTATGAATAAAATTGGATTGCCCGTTACCAACCTACCAAGTAGTTGGTGTATTTATACAAACAGAGAAAGGACTGCATGGGCGTGTCCCCAATTCATTGTAAACACAAATATACCGGGAGTCAACGGGGTATCGAGCTGCGAAAAACACACGAAATAACCCTAATATCACGGATGGAAGACGATCGTACTATGTGCTGGTCACCAACCATGACAGCAATACTGTTAAAACATCCTAATCCGTGGCTTGATGTTAAAACGTTGAGTTCCATTTTTTCGTCATATTCTTTAAGCATGTTGTTGGCGAGCCATATTCTCACTTCCTCGATACACGTGTTCAGGCGCGACACAGCTTCCTCTCGCTGTTCTCGTTCGCTATTATCAAAGAACACGTACTTAGCTGCATGTCATCAGCCTAGAAGTGTGCAGCGAGATGGTGTCGTCGGATTATATCACCTAATGGATTTGTGTAAAGAGTGTGTAGCTTTGGCCCCTCTACGGAATACCGAGGAACACCGATTTGTAGTGGAGAAGCTTTAGAGAATTTGCAATGATGACGTGTTGACTGCGCTTATACATGTAGGACTTCAACTAGTTGAGCGCGGCGTCTGTGATGCCCAAAGAGTTTTCCAGACGATCTAGAAGTATAATATGATCGATCATGTCAAATGCTGCCGACAAGTCTAAAAGTACAAGGGCGATGATGGACCGGATTCACCGTCGAGTGTTGTTTTGTACTTTCCGTAGCGCGGTTTTTGAACGTTGAGTATTAACGTTGTGTATTAACGTTGTGTATTGGCTTTGCTCATTATCTTTGTATAATGTCTTTGTGTATCGGTGCTAATTGGCCATATGTATTGTATTTGTGCACTGGCTTTGTTTATTAGCTTTGTGTATTAGCTGTATGTATTGGATGTGTGTATAAACGTTGCGTAGGAAGTTACTAGGAACCTACTGGTTTTGTACACAGCGGTCTCTATTATCTGTTTGTGGTAACGTTGAGTATTGTATGTGTGTATTGGTGTATGTATTAACTTCGTATGTTGGCTTTTTCTGTATTGGCTTCGTTTTTGTGTAAAGGATGTATATATTACCTATATGTATTGCTAGTATTTGTCGCGTGCATTGGCTATGCGATTTGGTATTGGGTATTGGTTTTATGTGATGGCTTCGTTGAGCATTAATAGTATGTATTATTAAATGTATGTACTATCTGTATGTAATGGTTTTGTGTGTTGGCCTTGGGAATTGGCTTTGCGTATTGGATTTGCGTATTGGTGTTGTGTGTTGTATTTGTGTATTGACTTTTTATATTTGTGTTTGTGTACTGGTTCTGTTGTTGCTGGGGGAATTGTCACTGCTGAATGTTGTTTGTTTAGAGTACCAATGCAAGATGGGCGAGCTGTCATCGTTTGGACGGAAAGATGACGCTCATTCACTAGCTGTGTGGACCGGCAAGAGCGCTGCCCAGTGCACAACACTGTGTTTAGCCACATCTGATTGTGATGCATTTACTTACGTCACCAAGGATAACAGATGTATTGCACACAAGAAGATTATGTCTCCCAAGAAATCTGACTGCTGCTCCTACTGGGTTAAGACATGTCCCGGATTTCTACATCAGGAAAGTAAGTATCAGTCAGTAGGCTTTTGTATGTTTACTTAGAACTCGAACACTTCTTAGCCAAATACATGTAAATGTACATGTACACCAGTTACATTTTACCATTAGCTAAGACCAGTACTGCCAGATTTCCGTTAAATTATGATAGCAAGAATGCAATTTGTCTGACAATGGTACGATGTTTACTGTTTTGATCTGCAAGTCTGCAATTTACATTAGGTAAATGATTCAAGCATAAATGCAACTTATTTTCAAGGCATGCACTATTGTAACATGTTTTAACACTGCAGACATTTCCTGGGGCTTGTGGACTCTTCGACACTAGCACAGAACTGTTATACGCAACATCACCATTCTATCTTTCAGCACTGCAGACAATTCCTGAGGCTGGTGGATCCGTGCAGGCCAGCACAGAACTGTCATATCTAACATCACCATTCTATCTTTCAGCACTGCAGACAATTCCTGAGGCTGGTGGATCCGTGCAGGCCAGCACAGAACTGTCATATCTAACATCACCATTATATCTTTAAGCACTGCAGACAATTCCTGGGGCTGGTGAATCCGTGCAGGCCAGCACAGAACTATCATATCTAACATCACCATTCAATCTTTCAGCTCTGCAGACAATTCCTGGGGCTGGTGGATCCGTGCAGGCCAGCACAGAACTGTCATATCTAACATCACCATTCTACCCTCTGAAATACTTCAGCAACAATAAACTGGCCTGGATTATCTCTGCTCCAAAGTTCAGCATCATCACGATTGAGGTAATGCCACTGATCAATTTCCTTATTTTCAACAATAATAAAGGCAGGCGGATTAGTTGTTACATCGGCAATATTTTTAATAGGGTTAGTATATCCTCATATTCTACAACAAATGTTGTTTTTATATATAACTATTTTGTTGCATCTTCACCCTCCAAGGGATTCATCAACCCATTTGCAGTCTGACTAAGATATAATTTATGTTGTTTAAATTTGATTGTGTCAAGCGTCCTGTGCCGAGTTTGAGCTTGCGGGTATCATTTACAGTACTATGTGTCCCATAACTTCATATACAACTTATGACATAAAATATGTATTTACATTTTTTTATATATTTCTTCAAATCCCAGAAGATAAAACATTATTTTGTTTGACTTTATTCATTATCCAAGTGTCGTGTGATAACTAAAAACTTGCTAAAACATGTTTTTTGTTGTCATTTCTAAAAGCACATCAGGACGCAATAATGATATACTGATTAAGGTTTTGATTGCTGTAATGTTTTGTACCCTATCTCCTCTACATTTTTTCCTTCTTATTTTTTTAAAACTAATAAAGTTTTGATATATAATATTTATTGTTATATTATTTAGTATTTGTTATAGTTCTTCATATCACATATTTACGTTTGATAATAAAAAAATATATATAATCATGCATATGTGAACTGTGAACGACTGTTCAATATAAAATTATAAATGTTTAGATATGCTTAGATAATATGTTCAGGTATTGTAATATATGTATATCAATGGTTAACTTAATACATTCGCATTTGCATAACCACATAGAAAAAAATTTATCGGCAAAAATGTTTTAGGTGTAGGAAAAGGCAGTGTTAGTTGAGCCACTGGGTTAGTTGAGACAGCCATGTTTCCCAGGAAACTACAGCAGCGACAGTTACATGGTACCAACCAGTGATTGAACATGTTATTAGAACACAATTGATATATAATAGGTTCCAGTTGTCACAACGATCAGAACATGTGAGCTAAAAGTATGTTTTTTGATGTTTTTCGAAACTTTTGGTAATTGTGATTAATGTCTGCTGGTGTGTAAACTATCAACGCACGTGACCAGACTTTATTATTTGTGCACTTACAAGTAGTTTAACTATGCACAGAGATGGAGATAATTTACATCACTTCGCGCATTAATGAGAAGTTAATTAAATAAGCTTAATTGTCGAAATGGGGCTAGTTGAGCCACCCAACGCCCGAGGGAGGGTTAGTTGAGCAGAAGCTAAAGAACGAAGACGAGTGTTCTTCACCCCAAAATACATCAAGGAATTAATTTTTCCGAGACAATGGGACTTCGGATAGCTACAAGACAACTTATTAACAGTTAATGACACTGTTTGCAATTGGCATATAAGTTTATGTTAATTAAGCGCGTAGACTTGTCAAAGACGTGTTGTACCCATTGGGTAGATGTGTTGGCTGAGTTGTTATGGATTTTTTGCACAAGGTCTACGTAAATTATACAAATAAAGCATTTAAACAACTTAGACTACACTGTGGCTCAACTTACCCCACACCAAGTGTTAGTTGAGCCAGCTTTCCAACCTTATTTGAATAAGCTATATATAATTATCTATGCATGCTAAATATTTAATTTTGGCATAAAATGATCAACTAATAATTAGAGTTTATGTGAGTAAAAACAATTTTGACTTATGAATAAGATTGTGCCCTAGACATCAAAGAGAATGAAAAATGGCTGAACTAACACTGCCTTCCCCTAATTGTAAGTGTAATAAAATAGCATTTGATATGTTGCTTTGTTTCTAATATTTGTATTGTGTATTATTTTAGATAACATTCTAAGTATACACGTATAATTAAATCCCAAGAATAATGTACTGTTACAGTTGGAAACAGGTAATATATTGGAAACAGTTCAATATAGATATGTTGTATCTGTTTAAATGTTTTCCCCTACATTATAAAAATACTTATGATTCACCCTGGTGAGTAGGTGACCATATGTTGTCACGTTGCAGCGTCTTGATGTTGACCTTGGTGCTGGTGACAGTGTCATTGTCTACAACGGTGACAAGCCAACATACAATGTCTTAGCCAGGTACACTGGTGACGGCTCAGACGGACCCAGATATGTGATGACAACTGGTACTGCCGCCTACCTCTACATGGAAACCAAGTCCGCTGAATCTGGCCGCGGATTCCAGTTCTCTTACAAAATAGGTAGGTCTCTGACTCTGTAAACTTAACCACTGCAATATGCCGTTTGGAGAAACCACTGTTATTATTCTGAAGATAGCTCGTGTTTGCTGAACAACAGTGAAAGTTATAATAAAACTTCATCGTATTGCCAAGTGGTAATTTAATATTACATAAATAGTTTTAGAAGATTGCAGAAGACGTGTTACACTGTAGTCTACTGGACAGCCATTCTATGTCAGGCTAAGATAGGTTACCTTGTTTAAATAAATTATTGATAAAACATTAATTGTGATACACTATATTGGGGTTATACATTAATTATCATAATACCAGTTACATTTCCAAAATATTTATATATACTTAACAGTGTTTTGTCAACATTTCAGGCTGTGATGTCACCATGGAAGGTGACAGTGGTGTCATTCAGTCTCCTGGCTATAAAAAAGTACACTACCCCAACATGGTGAAGTGTACTTGGACAATCAAGTCATCAGCACCCATACGTTTAACATTTAAGGATACATTCGATCTGGTCAATGGAGACTCATTGATAGTAAGTTGTAGGTTTGATATACCCGTTTATATCCTGGAACGTTGTTAGTACTCTCTGTGTTCATATTTATTGTGACGTTGCAGTTGGCATTTTGTGCTGTTATAACAACAACTTATCAGCTTCATGGATCTTTCTTGCAGGTAAATAGAACAAGACTGAAACAACATTAGGATGGCATTGGTGCAAGGAATTTCATTTTATCTTTACATTGTGTATTTGCCAAGTTTTCAAATTAAACAGTGATATAGTGTGTTCCTTCATGATTAATATTGAGATAAAATTCCAGTCTGTCATTTGGGTGGTATATTTATATTAGTTTTATTGGTAATGTATATTTTCCAAAGTGACATAACTTTTAAATTTAAAACTAGTGTTCAAATAATTGTGGTATTTGATAAATGTTACTCAATCATGACAGATGAATCGCAAAACAATTTACACTTAATTTCTATTTAAACTAATTCATTGTTCTCACATTATGATATCACATGTTTCATGTTATTTTGTGTTATTTTCTCCCATACGACACTTCATTGAGCAGCAACTTTACTGATGTAAACGTATTTGTTGCACTGACAGCTCAGCGGGCAGCGCCGAACTGTCAATCGAGGACCACAGCTCGAGTCCACCTACAGTCGTTTCGAAAGTTGGCCAATTTAATTCACCCCATTTTACCTGTGTCTTTTAGAAGAGACGTTAAAAGCCCTTGATCCCTTCTACCTGGTGTATATGCCATGGGGTAATTGTGTAAACGGTCTTGGACTCAAGAAGGAAAACACTTTAACTTTGTCTCTTATAAATTAGACAAGTGTTCATTTCTTCCAAACATTTCCATGACATTGCCATATCAAGAGAAGCTATTGACACCTCACTACCAAATGTGACTCACAGTGCAGAGTAATTTTCAGGTTGACTTATTAACTCTGTTGTCAGATCTACGAGGGCTCTGATGATACTGGTACATCCAAACATTCCGGAATGAATAGACCTGCTGACATCACAGCGGAAAATGGCAAACTCTATATTGAATTTAAGACAAATGCAACAATAAGTGCTGATGGATTCTATGCAGAATACTCCATAGGTGAATACACCCATCTTACAAGATTGAGTTTGAACCATTCTTTACTGCTGCATAAATCAATCAAGTATTTTATTAATCTTAACAATAATTATAGTTACTGCAGTATTGTTTTAATGCTTTCCTATTTTTAATAAGACAAGAACACACGTGATTTTGTTAGAACTAAGTAAAATGATATCATAACATCCATTGCACATGGAAAATTGTTGCAATGCAATGATAACTAATAATTGAACTTAAATTAGGTGTTTTGAAGTGTGTTCAGAACGTTTTCTTCCATCCATACTCACTCTACCGATATGTTGCAGGCTGTGAAGTTCCTCCATTTAATTCAACAACACCTGGATTTGATCAAAGAACCGGTCCAGTAAGCACACACTTTGGAGCATCCTTCGATGTTAAGTGTGCCCCAGGCTATTACTTCTCACAAGAAGAGTTTGGCCAATGTTGTAAGTTCATTATTGTGATTGTGACATGTTACGTACTTGAGCTGGTGTCTTAGAAATATATATTAATGTATTTCTGGGGTAACCATCCAGTTGCATTCAGAGGTAACCCTCATGCATTTACTGATCGGAAATATATGTTTCGTTATGTGTATTTGGTATTTGTCCCGGTGTTGAATGTATTGCAACATTGTTTATATTTTGGAAACTCAGTCATAACCTTGATCGAGTGTTTAAATTTAATTATACTAAACATTATTTTGCCAAAATATGCAGTCTGATTTATGTAATGCTATGCTTTTTAGAGTGGTATGTATTATAATATTGCGAACTTAATATAATCCTTAGAAACTGTATATCCCACATAAATGATCTGTCTCCCATGATGAATTTCACCCATTTATTGTTGTCACCACACAACTAAGGATGCCATCACAGTGCCAGAAAAATATCCTTTGCATAAATTAATACAAGTAACTCTCCAGATATGTGTAGTTTAATTCCACCTAAGATAATATATGGAAGACATGTTAAACATATTATACCATTTTAATAGAATGTGCAATGTATGTGTTATTTCAGAGAAGTCTTATCCAAAATTAAAGGAACTAAGACGACTTAGCCACCATGTGCACTGGCATGATGTATACGAACGACAGTATTTGCCAACAAAATATACATATCCATATTAATGATTGCAATTAATTTTTCAATTTTTTTTCTTTATACATAATTTATCTATTGTTCATATCAATTAGTTTTTGTATTAAGTTTACAAAATCATATAATATCAGATTTAGCTTTGTTTTCCATATATTTTCAGTAAGTGGCTCATCACTACCAATACCCATGACATGTGAACGAGGGGGCAAGTGGAATGTGGGCAGATTTCCAAAGTGTGGACGTAAGTTGAAATGTTTCATACACTACATTTACGCATTTATATGTGGGCTTCTTCTATTATAAAATGTATCATGACATACTCTAAACGTTTATATGTGTGTTTCAATTGATATACTGTGTCTCCTGGTTTGCTTCATACAGCCACAAAATATATCAGCAAGACATTTATATGTAGATTTCTTATAATGCAAAATGTATCGTATCATAATTTAGACAGCTACACATGTATGTGTAGACTTCTAGTAATATACAATATCACGTGTCATACTTTAAACAGTCGCATATGTGTGTGTGTGTGCGTGCGTGCGTGCGTGCGTGCGTGCGTGCGTGCGTGCGTGCGTGTGTGTAGGTTTTTAATAATGTATTTCGTCTGTTCTTTCTCGTTGCTCCCTTGAAAGGGGTTGGCATTGTCCATATATTGCTGCATCGCCCCAGCTGTAATCCCTTCCTTCTAATATCCCTCTTGACGCAGTCCTTCCATCTCAGTTGTGGTATTTCCCCTTTTCTTACGGCCTCACTGTTTCACCGCCTCTGCTTTTATTGGCACTCAGCCCTCTTCCATCCACACCACGTGACCGTTTGGCTGAACTGCATCCAAATATCTTGCCCAGGTCATTTTTTTTTATCTTTAGTTGCACTCTTTATCCCAGTAATTATCCGGACTAATTGTTCTCACAAGCCTGAAGTTTGTGTTGTTGTCGCTCTGTCAGTGCCAACATTTCATACATGCGTGCCGGCGTTACACACACTCTCATAACTTTCCCTGTACACTATTTGGTTATGTAATTTGTCTGGGATATCATCGAGTAATATTACGATGAACAGGAGATATCCTGGAATGGATCCGCGGGGAACCCCTGCATTGATTATTTGTCACCAGAGCATATTTCATTGATGACAACTTTCAGAACTGTCCTTCATGTAGTCATATAGTCAGGACAGCAGTTTTCCCTGTATCCTTATGGACTCCAGCTTGGCTGCCTATCGAATGCTCTGTTGGTGCCAATGCATATTAGTCTAGGCTTTTGCTTTTCGTCAATGGCAATGTCTAGCTGTTGTAATGTATGCTAATGCATGTAGAGTGGCCAGTTTTGAATCGAAACTGTTTGTGTGAAATCAGATTGTGCCTACACACATACTCATGACGGCTAAGTAAGTTTAAGAGTCTTTCGTCACCTTGCTGATGTTGCTGATCAGTCAAGTAATTTAAATCATAACTAGAATAATCAACGGTTTGGCCAACTCTGTAGCAACTTGTTTGAAGACTCAAACTGGGAGTGTTGGTCCATTTGCCTTTTCGATGTCAAACGCATGTAGAATATCATTGTTTTTACTTTTTTTTGGCCAAAACACAATCTTCTCCAGGGATGCATTTGTCTTCCTGTGCACAGTGGGGAATTGGTGTTCGTGCTCTGATACTGGGATAATTGATGTCTCAGCAAGCAAATATGTCAGCAAAACATAAAACATTCAGCTTTGCTGTAAGTAATTAAGGTTTGATCTTTACTGCATGGAATTGATAAATCATATGTTCCATACATTTTTCTTCAGTCCACCAGCTTTTGCTCCCTTTCTTTAGTCCATCCATTTTCTCTCTCATCTTTATGTCATATTAGTCTTCACTCTTGCTTTTTGTTATGTCATTACTTTCCGGGTTTCTGGGCGTCGTTATCTCTGAATCAATGGGGAGCACTTGCTTGCTACTAAGCTATGCACAACTTGGATGAGGCAGTGGATGTACTTATGCCACATTCGCAGTCCAACAGCTCAGCTAACATGTATTCGAACACCAACGGGAGAAGCACCTTGTGTGTCTATATCAAGAGATTGCAATTGATAGAATCAGTATACATATGCTTTCGTCATCTCTGGAAAATTATGGAGTAAACGGTCAACTACTGGACAATATCATAACCATTTATGCAGACAAAAACGGGGCGGGTTGGTACATTTTTGTCGGGTCGGGTTGGCGCCTGCGTCCTCGTGACGATTTTGCATGTTACTGACAGGCCAAATCCCGAAGTAAGGTAAGATGTTGCCCGAGTCGATAATGAGCCTGACCCATCGGTGAAGCTCAGTCCATCGAGGAAGCCCTGTCCCCCGGTGACATTTGACAATAATGCCAGTAGTTCCGGTGGGGGAACAGTAGATGATAAAGTGGGGAAAGACACAAGAGATGCCAGGGAGAGCTCACCGCAGCCTGGGAGGAAGCTGAGAGGAGGGAAGGTGACAGGTCGTAGGGAGACAGGACGTAAGGAGACGGGAAGGAAAGGAACGGGAGGGAAGACAACCGGAGCGAAGGAGAGGGGAGTAGGGGAGACAGGAGGGAAGGAGAAGGGAGTGGGGGAGACAGGAGGGAAGGAGAAGGGAGTGGGGGAGACGGGAGGGAAAACAACCGGAGTGAAGGAGAGGGAAGTGGGAGAGACAAGAGCAAAGGAGTGGGAAGTGGGGGAGACAGGAGCGAAGGAGACAGGAGGGAAGGGGTCAGGACAGAATGTGATGGAGGGGATCGAACGGAAGAGTTATTCTGCAGCAGTGATAGAGGGGGTGAGGAAGAGAGCGAGGGTGTTTGTGGGGGATTCGATAGTTAGGAAGACCGACAGAGTCTTAAACAAGGGAGATGATGTGGTGGTCTGCTTGCCTGGAGCCAAAATAGAGGCGATAACTGAGAGGGTAAAAAACATCGTAGGCTCGGGTAAGGGTGGATCTGTTTTAGTACACGTAGGGACAAATAACGTAGAGAGGGAGGGTACAACTGCCATAGTTAGGAAATATAGGCAGTTGGTCAGAACACTAAAACAGACGCGGGTTGAGCAGGTAATACTGTCAGGGATTTTACCTGTAATGGGCAGGAGGGGTCACAAATATCGAAATTGTCGGGGGATGGCAATTAACATGTTAGTCCAGAAGTTATGTAGGGAAGAGGAAGTTGGATTTGTGGATTTATGGGGAAGTTTTGTTGGGAGGGCTGATATGTACATGAAGGATGGGCTTCATTTAAGTGGAAAGGGGGCGGCAGTATTCGCGGACAAACTTTCAGCAGCAGTAGATAGTGACTTGGGTACAATGACAAATATTTTTGGAAGTAAACATTCTTTAAACTAGAAGTGCAGGGGGGTTACCTAGAGGTGTCTCAAGCAGAACAAGAGGCCACTAGCACAGATAAACCAATATCAAATCATCCGAAAAACATCTCTGAAAAAGGTTATAGATGCGTATGTTTAAATGCAAGGAGCATAGTAAATAAGAAAAACGAATTAAACATTATGGTAGAAGATATTGACCCTCACATAATTGGTATAACTGAATCATGGGCCAACATAGATATAACAGATGCTGAATTAGGACTGACAGGATATGTAATGTTTAGGAAAGATCGAATAGGAAGAAGGGGCGGGGGAGTTATTTTATATGTTAAAGAATCTATTCAGGCTTATGAAATAAAACTAGAAAGGGAAGCAGATTGCGATGAAGCTGTTTGGTGCAAAATTGTTTCAGGAAATTCAAAATTAACTATTGGATTAGTTTACCGAAGTCCAAACATAAACGAAGAGGACAACACAAAAATAAAAAACGCTATAAAGGAAGTTAGTAAAGGGGAATGTATCATAATGGGAGATTTTAACCATGGACACATACAATGGAATTCTCTAGAGAGCACAGGGATTGAGGACCAACAATTTCTATTTTTAATCCAGGATAGCTTTCTTACTCAGCACGTACTAGAACCAACCAGGGGAGAAAATGTATTAGATATAGTTTTGTCATCACAAAAAGAATTAGTGGACAATGTAAAAATATTTGAACCATTGGGTAATAGTGACCATAATCAAATACATTTTGACATCAATGTAAAATCAGAAAGTAAAAATAAGAAAACGTACAAGAGAAACTTCCACAAAGGTAACTACAAAGATATGAGAAAATACTTAGCAAAGCTAGATTGGAATAACATGCTGATGAATAAGACCGCAATTGAATGTTGGAATATTCTAAAATATGAAATTGAGAGTATCATCGATAAATTTGTTCCCTTCCAAAAACAAGGAAAACGGTGTAGAAAGAAACACTTGTCAAAAGAGGCTATTAGAAAAATAATGCTAAAACAAACTATGTGGAGGGTTTATAGGCGTACCAGAAAGGACGAAGACTATGCAAAATACAAAGAGGCACTTAATGCAGCTACAACTGAAATCAGACAATCTAAAAGAAGCTATGAGCAAAAACTAGCATGTAACATAAAAAATGACAGCAAGAGTTTTTATGCATATGTCAGGAGTAAACAAAACGTACAAGACAAGGTTGGACCTCTAGAAGACAGTGCTGGAAATATAATATCACAGGGGTTTTTAATGGCGGAAGACCTAAATGGTTACTTCAGTTCAGTGTTTACCAAAGAAGATATTAGTTCATTACCAGTTGCTGATGCTAAATTTCAGGGGGCTAAATCTGACTATTTAGGTCCGTTAGTTGTAACTCCAGAATTGGTAGCTAAGAAAATAAAGGCAATGAAGGATAACAAATCACCGGGAGTGGATGGGATTCCTCCAAAATTACTAATGGAAACAGTAGAACAAATCAGTATACCACTTGCAAGAGTATTCAACTTGTCATTAAAAGAGGGAGTTGTTCCGTTTGAATGGAAAGAAGCAAACATCATACCATTATTTAAAAAGGGTTCGAGAAATAAGTCAGAGAATTACAGACCAGTGAGTTTAACGTCAGTGATTTGTAAATTATTAGAAAGGTTAATTAAAGACCATATGGTGGACTTCCTCGTTAAGCATAAATTATTAAATTCATCTCAACATGGATTCCTTAAAGCGAGGTCATGCTTAACAAATATGTTATGTTTTTTGGAAGAAATCACTAAGTGGATAGACGTGGGATCGCCAGTAGATATTATCTACTTAGATTTTCAGAAAGCTTTTGACAAAGTGCCACATCAAAGATTACTACTTAAATTAAAAGCCCATGGTATCGGGGATAGCATAACTGACTGGATAGAACAATGGCTGACTGACAGAAGACAACGAGTTGTAGTAGATGGAGAAGTTTCAAATTGGAAATCGGTTTTGAGTGGGGTACCTCAAGGATCAGTATTAGGACCTATATTATTCTTAATTTATATCAATGACTTGGACGACAGTATAACAAGTAACGTACTGAAATTTGCGGATGACACAAAACTGTTTAGAAAGGTTAATACTGATGGTGATAAACAACATTTACAAAACGATCTAGACAGATTAGTGAAATGGTCTGAGAAATGGCAGATGTTGTTCAATTTTGGGAAATGTAAATGCCTACATACAGGACATGGGAACTTGAATGTAAACTATAAAATGGGAGATACTGTTCTGGGTACTACTGTAAAAGAAAAGGACTTAGGAGTTACAATAAGCGCTGATATGAAAGTTTCAGAGCAGTGTGGTATTGCAGCTTCAAAGGGTAATCAAATTCTTGGATTGATTAGAAGAAACATAACATACAAGGGAAAAAAGTTAATTATACCTCTTTATAAAGCAATAGTTAGACCTCATTTAGAATACTGTATACAAGCATGGAGACCATATCGTAAGAAGGATATAGATACGCTTGAACGCATACAAAGGAGAGCAACTAAAATGATTCCAGAACTGAGAGACCTTAGTTATGAAGAACGCCTGAAAGAATGTGGTTTAACAACTCTAGAGACAAGGAGGTTAAGAGGAGATCAGATTGAAGTTTTTAAGATATTGAATGGGTATGAAAATATTGATAGAAATATGTTTTTCTCACTCAAGAAGGATAGCAGAACTAGAGGACATGAGGTAAAATTAGTAAAGGATCAATGTAGATTGGACATCAGGAAGCACTCGTTCTCACAGAGGACAATAAATGAATGGAACAAATTGTCTACAGATTGTGTAACTGCTAGCAGCGTGAATATGTTTAAAAACAAGGTTGACACATATCTCAGGAGGGCGGGTTATAAGTAGATGAACATTGTTGGACTCTCGATAAGCCAATGGCTTCCTTGTCCACTTGCCATCTGGGCCTTTGGCTTGGATGGCAAATCTTGTTAAATCTTGTTAAATAATAGGCCCAGGGGGAATTGGTCCAGGCACGGAGAATGCACTGGTTGTAATCGGTATTAAATATACCACAACTGCAATTCTGTTGTTTGGTAGCCCATGTTTGGCCTGTCCATTGTCTTGGATTGAATAAAATGAACGTTTGCAAACCATGTTGATGTATTTAATGGGATGCGCCAACATAGCACAGGGGGTGCGCCAAACGACACCGTACATGGGGCAGGTTGGCGTAGTTACGGAGGGATCAAATAATTGGCAAAGTACCACAATAGTTAGGAAATTGCTGAATATGTCTAATGGTACATGATGGAATAGGGAACATACGTATACCAAGTGGATGTCCCTTATCTACGTCACCTCAAGAAAAAGTGAATTTAAGTGAAACTTGCTCCCACTCTCCTCGGGCTCCCCATATTTCCACAATGTTTCAAAACATCCTGCAGTTCACATATGTACAGAATTGGCTTCAATGTTATGATAATAATGTTGTGTCACAATGACACATTTATAATGATTTGTTCAATGCATCAATTTATCAACGGTTCAGGGCAAGTACAAATTCGGAAAAGTAGAATATCAGGGTCCAAACAACCTTATTATCAAGCCAGTGTTCTTGATGTAGTTCGTTTACATGTAGAGAACACGAAAAACAAATTGCGATTGAATATGTATAACTGGTCACTGTCAACCCATGATAATTATATCATTATAATGATAAATAATAATAAATAATAATTAATAATTTGCGCAACAATCAGCAATCAGGCTAAATTACAAATACAGGGAAAATTAGGTGAAGATACCAACATTGCAGGTAATACAAACGAAACATAGTAAATAAAATAATATAAAAAATGGTAGAAGAGATTAATACTAATTTGAACTGTCACAGCCACTTAAAACACATGCCTTTAATGCAGATGCAAAACTTTTTATATCAGGTTTATTATGAATATCATATGGAACTTTATTCCAGATCAATGGACCTTTACATAATAGACTGTTCGATGATCAAACAGTAGAACTACTGATCAAACGTATATATCTAAGCTGCCTTTTATCATGATTATGAATGTCATGGGTAAATATAAAGATGTTTGATAACGAAACTGGTAGGCTGCTATGGTTATAACTGTACGTAAACTTAGCAGTTTCAATTTGATAAATATCCTGCAATTTTATTAAATCTAAGTGTATAAAGGATATTTGGTACATGGCCCCAAATGTGTTTGAAATATCTTGTAAAATTACATTAGTTAGTCTTCAGATGAATGTCGTATAGGTAAGACAGGTCAATGGATAAGAACAATGACCTTTGCAACAATGAATCCTTTTTTGATGCGCATAAGTGGTTGCTTCGTTTTAAAACAAAATATATCTGGCACAGTTATGGCCAAAGCTAAAGCTGCATGCATTTCTTCAAAATGTAATATTTCTGGAACTACTTTTATCGGGAAGTTGTATTTAAGTTAATTTCACCACATAATATTATGTGTTCCAAATTCCATTACAATCAGACCTCTCCAAAACATTGTTGTCATTTCTCTGTTGATGTCATCTGGAGTAACCCAATGATGTCATTTGTAGTACAAATGTGTGCGATTTCACATGTGGTTTATGTTTTGTCTCAGCTAATAAACTCTTGTATTACAAAGGCGATCAACTAATACATTGTTGTCTTTCACAGGTGGTTTCTGTCTGGTGTCAACTGATAAACTGTTGTCTTTCACAGGTGGTTTCTGTGGAGCCGTTCCTGGAATCGAACATGGATATGTGGAGAACACTACTTCGCTTCTCACGCAGGGCAGTGCCACATACAAATGTTTTCAAGGTTTTACTCCTTACGGTAAATCCAAAACGCCTTGTTTGGACACTAGAGAGTGGGACAGTCGGCCAACATGTACTGGTGAGTACAACGTGAACATATTCAAGGCCAAATATGTGCATTTAAACATAGCAGCATAAATGTATAATTGAAAACACACTCAATTTGTATTATTTTATTATTTTTAATAAAGAAAGGTATTAGTCTGTGGATACTGTGCGGTTAGCAACACATGGTTTCAGAATGACTTGAGAATAGGTCTAGTTTTATGTGTACTGCTTGGTTACCACATAAAGCGTTAGAATGAACTGAGCAACGGTTTGGTTATCACAGAAAGTGTCAGAATGAATTGAGCAAAGGTCTAGTTGTGTAGGTGCTTATCAACAGAACATTTCAGTATGACTTGAAAGCAGGTCTACGAGGATACTGTGTACATATCAATAACTATTTTACACGTGTCCTTTGATCTTCAGTAAATCACCACGATGGAGTAAGATGTTTTTCTTGCAGCTGATGTTTGCACTAGTAACGTCCCAGTGACTGGCGGCATTACCAACGGCAACGTGAGTGCATCTAGTAGCAACAACTATGGCAGTGTGGTGAAGTACGAGTGTGCCGAAGGCTACCAGATTAGTCAAGGAAAGCCTCGTAACTACTGCCAGGGGAAGAATTGGAAGCATGGAGACACCAAGCCAACTTGCACTGGTAACTCGTACCTTCTGCCAGGGGAACGCTTGGTAGCACGGATACATCAACCCTACTTGCACTAGTAAGTCTACTGCTGTCGTCTGTTGTCTTGTCACTCGTATCTACCGCCAGTGGAACGTTTGGAATCATCGAGACACCAAGTCTACTAGCACCGGTAAGTCTACTGCTTTCTGTTGTCCTGTCACCCGTACCTACTGCCAGGGGAACGTTCGGAAGCAAGGATACACCAAGCCTACTTCCACTGGTAAGTCTACTGCTGCCTGTTGTCCTATCACTCGTACTTTCTGCCAGGGGAAAACTTGGAAGCACGGATACATAAAGCCTATTTGAATTGATAAGTCTACTGCTGTATGTTGCCACTCACTTGAACTGTTTCTTACAGTTAGATAAGAACATAACTTGCTTACAACTGAACCTATATAGTGTATGTACATGTGTAAACGACTTCTTTATAACTGAGTCTGTTTCTGGCTATAGACGTGTAAAGAACTTAGTTGCAAACGACCTTTCTTTTGTCTATAGACATGTAAACAACGTATTTACAACTAAACATTTTGTTTATAAATGAATCTTTATTGTGTATCTAGACATGTAAATAACATGTTTAATACCGGACATTCTCTTTTCTCTAGACAAATAAAAAACTCGTTTACAACTAAACATGTCTCTTATCTATATACGTGTACTATTAAGCGTATCATCTATTGTCTCTAGACGTGTAAGCACATGTGTTTTTTTTTTATTATGTTCTATCTAACAGCAACACAGTTGCATATCAATACATTTTCTGCATATAAACAATACATATGTTTGGGAAAAGATACTGGTTTAGGTGTTCACAACTTGTACTAAATAAGTGTAATTTAAATGTTTAAGGTTGCAAACCAAATTAACTTGTTATTATATGTTGCTGTCAATTACACGTGTGTGAATGTAGGAATTTGTTTGATGCAGTTTCAGTAATCGCTTGATTGTAGACATAATTGGTGCATCTGCTATGCAGTTTGTGGTGTTGTCCTCTATTTGTTGTGAAACCTCGCAGCCACAGTTAATATGTGAGGGATGTTCAGAATAGGTAATAACATGTATTCAGTTTATTTTGCGATAGCTCAATGAAATAATATCACGCAGTACCAATGGTGGAATAGCGCAGTTGCAGTAATGTGTTTATACTTTGGCACTAAAATATACATAACATTAATTACATTTGGTGTATAAAACTATGTATGATTTGTTCACATTGGTTATTGTTTGTGAAATACACTAAAGCACGTTAACAAATTTAAATAATATTATTCTTCCCATAAATGTAACGGTAACATTTATTTACAAATTCCATACTTTTACCTTGCATCATTAAAAACACCTTTATCAAATCAAATTTAACTTTATTTCACTCTTTGGAATAAAACAATTCTTACTAAAATTGGATTAGTTCTGTAAAATGGCTAAATCCATAATTTGTACTCACATGCAATTAGAGTGAATAATTGAACACTGCAAAATACCTAATTTCAATCTGTATTGAACTAAGATGTCAAAGTATTAAACTACTAATTAAATTACTACTACTATTAAAACATTTTACGTGTCAACTTTCAACTTGGATTCAACTTAATCTACATATTTGACCAGTTTTCAAATGTAGAGAGATAGTTGAAACCAATGCGAATTTCATTTTCAACAATTGAAATTCATATGTTAACACCAAATCTCCACTGAATCTCAGTTGAGCTTCAACTGAAATTCATCTAATCCATCATGTTTTGATAAGTGTCATATTTTGCGTTGATGGCTTTAACATTCCCATCTATGCCAATGTGTCAAATGATATGTTGCACAATGCCACTGTTACTTTAGGATGAAACCGTGCGCCAAGCACATCTACCCTCCTCAAGTTTGCACGAACAGTCCGAAGCCCAGAATAAATAGTAGAGCAAACATGGTACTAAATTTGTCTGGTAATACACACTTGTTGTGTTTATGGATAAATACACATCACATATATACTTGTTTACATGACAGATGTCCATAACATGATGTGTCTTGATATTGGTAGCTTTATGCTGCACCAATAATACGTTTGCTTTTTAGGAACTTAATTCAGGTTGCAAAACAATATGATAACAAGAAAGAATTTAAGAACACAGTTGTGAAAAAGATGAGAAATATCGTATATTCCAGTTCTATGCTGCTGTTGAATCAATTATATTTATATCAGTAATTAAATTTGCCACTGTGTTTCAGGGAAGCCGTGCGTGGTTCCAGAGAGAATACCACATGCTACTATACCTAAGACTGAAGTGGTTGTGTTTGGTGATCAAGTCACAGTCACTTGTGACAAAGGGTACGGTGTGAGTGGAAGCTCGGAGAAGACTCAGACCATCCAGTGTAAAGCTGAAGAAACGTTGCCATGCCAGGGTGGGTTTATACACATTTTAATTAACACATAACTCCATCCTCAATTCATGTAGCCCATCACGAATCAGATTCATTGATTTTCCACTCTGTAGTGCACGAACAGTTTAAGCAATATGCGCAGCCGGTTTAATAAAAGAGAGCAAACTTTTGTTACAGCCATCGAAAGAATTGACTTTAATCGTTAGATCGATTAACTTGCGAATGTGTGAATAGCTTTATGTCATAGCATATCAATTTGCACCGTTTTTACAATTCTAGCGATGACATTTTAAGAGATCCGCTCTAAAATAATTAAATTGTTTGCTCGATGTCGTCATCAAAACTGAATGAATTGTTGGGAGAACCTTTAAATTAAAAATACTTAGGTGGATGAACAGTGAAGAAGAATAAAACAGTTGCTGGTAAAGCTGACTACCGAGTAGACGTTTTATGACTAGATGTTTTTTACAAGTGTTTTCAACATTGTCACGTAGAATATAAAACATTTTTACTTATATTTCTATCATTTTAAATGGTAAAAAAAACTAATGGTCTTTGACAGAATACCACAAAGCAAAACGCTTAGAATAAATGTTATATTTATTGCAAAGCTTACTGTTCTGTTTAACAAAGATCAAGTATGTAAAGCTGTGTATCAAATGTGGTGGTAGGAGCTGACATGTACTGACACATTAAATTGCATTATGTTTGTTTTTGAATAATTGTGTTTGCTTTGCAGACATTAACGAGTGTGATGACAATACGACCTGTGACCATGACTGTCACAACACTGAAGGATCCTACTACTGCTCTTGTAGGAAAGACTACACATTGGCAAATGACAAGAAGAAATGTAAAAGTCAGTGTTATGATGTTTCTGTTTTTATTGAATACACGCTTATATTATTACATGCACAGTGGTATTTTGGCATTGGCACTGTGACTCATGTACGTAGGATTAAAGTCAATATTGGACATGTATTTACATAGGCTCTGTGACTTGTTAGGTACGATTAAAATAATGTAATGTATACATGATATATGCTCGATTTATCCGTTTTTATTTTAGCAGTTTGTACTGCACAACCATTCCAGTAGAAACCTTGGCATTAGGGGTCCTAGTGGAGAACCTACAGGCCAATATGTGTTTATTTTAGGGGCATACCTGGTGTATCTTTGTAAATTATTTGCCTTCAACGCCTAGGGTTAAAATATTGCAAAATTTTACTAATTATACCCTCCATACAACCGACTTCTTGTCCATAGAAATAATTTGTTAAGTAATATTGATAATTTGTTAAGTAATATTGTATGATTCATGGATATCCTATTTGATTGATGATATGAATACAGATGACACATATCCAATATATCATAGTTTTCTAAAAGTCATGGTTTTGGGCCTATGCCCCTTTAACAGTTACAAAAGCATAACCATTTGCAGCTACAATCAAGAATATCACGCCAGTGGTTTACTGGAAACACATTGTTGAAAGCACAGCAACAAAACCACATACTGTTAATTAACCCTACGCCACGAGTGCTTGTAATATTCCCTCACCAAATGAAAACGTATCCCGTTTTGACTTAGCAGCTCGCTTGATTGAGAGTTTGCATGGTTTAAATTCATTTTGCTGGTTACAAACTGTGACGGCAATACTGTAAACTACTGTTAAGAGATCATAATCCGTGGCTTGATGCCAACAGGAAAGGTTCCGTTTTTTCATCATTTAGTTTAAGCATGATTGATTTGGCTGGAGTGGAGAACGAGAGCGAGTAATATGGTGGAGTATAAACGGGTGTTGGAGTGCTGTTGGCCTTATTAGATTTAGCAAACATCAATCCATTAGGCACAACAAACTGTTGGAAATCACTCTTTTTATATACACAAACTTACAATGGCTAACAATTAAGAATTATATCAAGGTATTGGAAACTACTCCAAAATTTACTACATCAAGTACAGTCTACACAAAATGTATCTCTTGTTAACGTATGTTTTTGGTTTGCAAAATTGTATTGTTCAATTTAACAAAATGTACCTGTACTTCTCATTAATAACATCTAGCCAATGCCTTTCAGAAAGATTTAGATAATAGTTTGACTATCTATGTGTTATTATGCTGCTTGTAGAGATCAATGAATGTTTGAATGAGAATGGCGGATGTTCTCACACCTGCACCAACACTGACAGTGGCTACTTCTGCACCTGTCCAGACGGTTACGCTCTTTACCTGGGCGAGAACTTCAACGGGTTTGATTTAAGAACTGACACATTAGATATCAATCGCACATGCTTGCGTAAGTATTCATGACAACTGCTACATTGTTGAAATAAATGCTGAGTGGGTCTAATGTATTTAGCATTGTGTTCCTCTCCATGGAACGTCAACATAATAACAGCCTACGTCTTAAGGCTGTCCCTGGTAATGTATGTCCATGTCGTAGTGACTTGTGAACATTATAAATGCACAAGTGTTGATATATGTGACAAGGAAGGATAACCTGTGAATGTCGTTGTCACTGTAAGTGTATATGTTGTTGTCTGGTGTTGTTCAAGTGTAGATATGACACGGAAGAGCAACTTGTAAGTAGTGTTGTCGCTGAGTTATGTTGTTGTTTGGTGTTGTACAAATATTGTACAACTGTGGATGTGACTTGTGAATGTTGTCACCACCTAGCGGTCACCTGTGAGAAACCTCCTCCTACTGTGACACACGGCCGTGTGCTGTTCAACAACAAGAAGACAAACGTCTACTACAGAGATCAGGTGGAGATTCTCTGTGAACTTGGATTTGTCATTGATGATGAATCTTCATCCAACAACAACTCAAAGAAGATCACCTGCCAGTCTGACCGTACCTGGGATGAGCAATTCTTCAACTGCACATGTAGGATCACACATCATGACAATCAAAAATGTTGCACTTAGTTAAGTAATTAAGTAATGGTTTCATATTAATTGGGAGTATTGATTGGTAGTAATGTTGGTGGTAATGTTGTATCAGTATATTTCATGTATGTGTTCCACAAAGTTAATAATAAATTGCTACAACAACAGTAGGATGTTTTTTTAATATATAATTGCGCCAGGTAGGGATGATGACAAAACTTTGATACATAACTCTTAACAAAACCGATGTCATTTACCCTCAAACCCCTCCTCTTGCTACATACAGACCCCTTCTCTTTCTAAATTCAGACCCCCTTCTCTTGTTAGATTCAGACCCCCTCCTCTTGCTAGACGAAGATTTTGATTACATACATGTCAACATTTACTCATCTTTCATACTTTAACCATCATATGCCATTTAAAGTGAGTCGTCAGAACTCTTAGGAGAGGAAAATATGTGTTGGCCAATATACGATGCTAAATAAAACATCTGCTAACCCCCTGTCCCAATGAAACCGTGCTAACCCCTTCTCCCAATGAAACAGTTCTAACCCCTGTCCAATTAAACACCTGCTAACCCCCTGCTCCAATTAAACAGATATTGTGTACTGTTGTACATCAACGTTTTGAGGTAATTCTTACTAATGTTCACAAAAAGAAAACTCAACTAACATAGTTCAAGATTTCAAGATGTACAATAGCAGACGCCACAGCAGATACCCTTTAACTTTACAAACTTAAGCTGGCTGCTAGTACCATTTAGAAGTGCGACCATATTATTATGTTAGGTATCGCGAACTGCCATCTGAAGTTATGATAAACTCACCTTTCCTTTTTGTTTAGTTGCGATATGTGAGAGATTGTCTAGTGAACGTCCATCAACCTATACAAACCCAGCAACAGTCATCTACCCCGCTGGTCCACTCATCTACGGCACTAAGGTTCAACTGAACTGTTCAGTGCCAGGGGGAGAGGCCAGTGTGAGGACAAGAACATGTTTGTATGACGTAGCAGTCGGCAAATATCAACTGATTGGGGACTCTCTTGAATGTGGAGGTAAGTGTATAGTAGGGTGGGGTTTTATACAAAATAAGTAAATGCAGCCAATAAGCTAATACAATTATAGTAGTGGTATAAATGTTTAGGTAAGTCTATATACCATATACCAGTCAGTGACTTATATGTATGTTTCTTTGTAATTTATTCACTGTTTGTTTCATGATATGTTGATATATGGTGCTAATGATATTCTTCCTAAAAGTTCCCTTTGTAAACTGGTCATGTGACGATAACTGATTTTTTTGCACGGCTGCACTGCTATTGTTTCAGTTCCTCTGTCGGCAGCATTTTCGCTTCATCTTTCTTCATCTGCCGCGTCTTTTTCATGTTCATCCATCATAACATTGCATTCCCAACTAAAATGTGGTATTCCCCTTTCCCGGCGGCCTCGTTGTTTCACAGCTTCTGTCACGCTCCATATATTTGGAAAATCGGCACTACGCTCCCCTAGGCGTATGGTGGGATTTCATTGCACTATTCCTACTAATACAATTTGTGTAAGTTATTACATAGCGTAAACTGTACCGGATTGGGTGAACAGAGATAAACTGTGGATCTCCCGGTGAGTTGGCTGGACTCGAGACTGGCATCCTGCCCCTCATAAACACCACCTATGGGGCAAGCTTCAAATTCGATTGTGAACCAGGCTTTATCA
The DNA here is from genome assembly GCA_009193005.1 of Lamellibrachia luymesi. Taxonomy (NCBI): domain Eukaryota; kingdom Metazoa; phylum Annelida; class Polychaeta; order Sabellida; family Siboglinidae; genus Lamellibrachia; species Lamellibrachia luymesi. The sequence goes on from SDWI01000418.1 coordinate 33,373, forward strand.
TAACTGGCAGCAACAGTGACCATGGGAACATTGTCAGATGCATGGAGTCTGGAAGGTGGAACCTGGGTGGATTGAGATGTGTAGGTACGTGGCACAAAACACTATATACACCTGTACATATTATGTATGCTGTCTTAGACACATGACAACACAACGCAGCGTATACATATTCTATATGTTGTCTTAGATGCATGACTTCACAACACAATGATGTACAGGTTTATATATCACTTTCACAATCAGATGCACAAGAATATATTTCAACTTTAAATAATTGTCTCACTGATATTTTGTTTTGTTTGGAAGCAATCATTATTTAGCTGAAGCTTAACCCAGATAAAACAGATCTTAATATTATTGGCACTAAGCAACAACGGAATAGGGTCATCAACCACTTTCCAGTTAAATTGCTATGTATATGTATGACAATACAACTTATGATGTACCTATTCTGTTATATACTTGACTACACAACACATGTTGTACATATTGTGTATGCTGCATGATGCACAGTGAATAATATACATACTCTATATGCTGGCTGATAAAATTATGAAAAACTATCACCTTGAACGTAGTAAAGGATTTGACTTTAAGCGAAACAAGACATGGGTTTGGGCATTTGGACTTATAATATTTGGGTGTCCCTATTCACGACTTCATATTTAGCGGTTTGTTGTGCTCCTGGAACCACGTTCCGGAGGATTTAGTTACATTATTATTATTGTTATTGATGTTGTTACTTTTGTTGTTGTTATTGTTTTTATTATTATTAGTATTATTAGTGATGAATTGTGTAACAGCCTCAATATTTACACCATACTTTTGTATTATTTCTTGTTGGTATCTAAGATGGTATTTATGCACATGATAGAAGGCTGTGAGTACAGAACATAATTGTTTTATCTGCTAACGGTAGTTAACATAATTCTTTCGGTATCAGATTTATCTGCATATTTATCAAGCACAGCCACAACATGAGAAACCAAACTAATGTGACGATTCTGCTTATTTCTAAGCAAAAGTTAACTTTCTGTTTCAGGGCCAGTTTGCACTGACCCTGGTCGTCCGGCAGATGGAAGACAAATAGCCACGTCTTACGAGGTTGGCAAAACTGTAATATTTCAGTGTGATCGACCTGGCTTTTTACAAAAGCCGTCTTCTCTAGTTTGCATCTCTAATGGTGGAACTGCCCAGTGGAATGACACCGCCAGCCCAACTTGCATTGGTAAGGATTTCTTAGGTTGAGCCTGATGGAGAATCATGTTCTGTTTTTCGATTTGTTTGTCATGCTTTCATATCCATCCTTTTGTATATGCCCTATATATATATATATATATACATTATATACATTATATAGATACATTATATATATATATA
>SDWI01000418.1:36462-69702 GCA_009193005.1 Lamellibrachia luymesi
CCACAATATATATACAAGTTGGCAAGATGACAATCTCAAAGACACATTGTATCTACTTCACAGACGAGAATTTGCCAAACGTTGTATGTCCTCAACCTGAAGTCAAGTACGTTGAATCTGATGACAAAGTTACCACAGAGGCAGTCACTGCAACCAATGCTACAGCAGCTGCGAGTAAACGAATTGTGACTGACACCATCAGTCCCAATTCCTACACTCTCTCCAAGGACAACCTGTATGAAGTGATCAACCTGAAACACGAGGCCACAGATGACCAGGGCCTCACGGCTGTCTGTTCATTCCAGTACCTCATCAAACGTGAGTAATACTGGCTGTGTACAGTTTAAGGGGTATTTTCTACACCGGTGTAATATTTAAAAAGTATTCCCGTCTATGTTTTATCTTAAATGTGCTCAGACTGTGATATTCTTGTAAGAGCAATGATTCACTTTAACATACATTATTAAATGCTTGGCGACGTATGTTATTCTCACATTGACGTAGACATTGTTCAACGCTTGATCGTCTTGAAACATCCTCCTTAATTGATTCAGCCCATCCTGAATCAGGTTTGCTGATATTAAAACTAACTTGTAGTGTGTGAATAGTTTAAGTAATATGTGCAGTTGGCTTGTTATTAGAGTGCAAACCTTTCTTTTATTTTTCTTTAATAGGTGGTCCAATGATTCCAACAAAACCAAACAATACATTTGTACAAACTAGCTAGCATGTCGTACTCAATACCAGATATGTTCAATTTGTCGCGAAATGAGATTGACACGAGATAGGCAAAATATATAATTGAGGAGGTACATTTAACCAGCCTCTGTACTATTCAACTTGTAAATGTGGCAATAATTCAGTCATCAAACATAATCTCATAATACAAGATATATCACTTATAAACGGTACGTAAAATATCATCTACGGTTTATATGTTGTAATGTATTGTAAAAAGAAAAGGTCACGCCTTTAGCAACAGCTGACTATTTCAGCAAAACTGTGCCGAACCTGGGCTCTGCGACAACCTAAGAATGGCAAAATAACCTGTAGCACCAACACAAGTTGTGAACTGACATGTGATTCCGGAAACATCGTTCTCAATCAGAATACATCCCTGCAGTATGACTGCACAGAGGGAAACGAATTCAGCAACACCTTCTTCGGTACACATGTGACAGATTGCATAAGTAAGTACACATTTGAAACAGATGTAAAATCATAGGAACTATTAAAGATTTGTCGTCGTGATTATTCGAGCCGTCGTTTGTTAGTGACACACACTGGATGTTGCTTCCATAGTTGGCCCGTGTTGTGATAATTACATAGATGCAATTGCTACATCGGTTTATGCCATTGTCCTCTACACAAATATGTGTTTAATAACACAATGATAACCATTAAATACATGATGAGTTGTGATGCTCGACAATATTTGATATGCAGTTACATAGTTTGTTTTTGTGAAACAGAACCCAACATTGCTACATACAAACAGAAGTTTGTTCTGGAATACACTGGAACTGTGATTACAACAAACATGGAAGATGCGTACAAGGCAGAGATAGAGAAACAACTGTCATCCGTCCAGTCAGAGTTACAGACTCAGTGCAAAAACAACATGGCGACAAGTCCACCAGTTGTACTGAGTCCAACAGTCACATTTGTTATTGTTGGTGGTAAGGTTGGTAATATTGTAGTGACATGTCTTTGTGTGTTTAAACTATAACTGTAGTGGCATAACTGTCAGCTTAAACTACAGCAGCAATAGCGTAACTTTGTTGTTTATACAACGTTATAACATGTTGTTTAAACTGTTGCTGTCGTTGCATAGCGTTTTGTCTAAACTATTGTTGCAGCAACGTAACTTTATGTCTAAACAGCAGCTGTAGTAGCATAACTGTTTTGTTTTTATGCTACATGTTTAAATTGTATCTGTAGTAACACAACTTTCGGTTTAAATATTGCTGCAGTAGTATACATTTGTGTTTAAACTATAATTTAAACCATAGTAGTGTGTAGATGTAGTACAGTCTAGAGTAAGATCTAGATTTAGTAGCATAATGTTATGTTTAAATTATAATTCTAATAGCATAGCTTTCTTTTAAGTAGTACATTACGTTATGCTGGTTTAAATGTAAGACAAATGATATAATTTTATTATGATATTGGCTTAATGCTATGCGCGAGCCGATTGATGGGGCAACATATAGGATTAACCCTAAAACTTGTCCATGTCTGATCTAACCTTCTGCTGTGCGAGTGGTCGACATTATTTTTAGAGCAAATTGTTTAATGTAATTTAGATTAAATGTGACTGAGGCAATCGAAGATAAACCTGCAACTGCGAATGCGTGCAACTGTGGCTAAGGCTCAGTTATATATTTATTTATGTATTATTATTATTATTATCTTAGTAACTGTTTACGTGACTTTTCAATAATTGCTTTTAAGCACTTGTTAATATCATGGACCTTTTATTATGTTTCTATAAAAAAAAATATTTATTAACATATTTGACATTTTTACTTTTAACTGAGTTAATGGTACATTGTGATTCACTCCGGCACTGCATAAGTGAAACACTCGTGTTTCACTTCACGTCTTTAACGCGCACATCCTCCTAACATATTTGCGTTATGCACGTTTGAGCAAAACATAGCGCATATAAGTTAAGTAATCTCATTTCTGCTGCTTAATGGGACGTGTGGGGTATGCCAACATCCAAGAAACATATATAGCTATTGGCGAATAGCTGAGCAATGAAACCAAATGAAACGGTAATTTACGTTATGGTCATTTACGTTATATGTAACCATTGCAACGGGTTTGCTTTCATTTCTCTAACGTTTTCCACTTGTACAATTGTGTCCAAAGCACATTTAAATGATCTGGTGAATAGCAGGCTGTAATAATACTATGTACATGCATACACTACAGCAGAATGTTGACATAATTGATGTCATATAACCTAATGATTGTCTAACTCTTCAAATATATATAATGTTTATAACAATAATTGCAGTGGCATACATTTTCTTTTAAACTATCGTTGTACAATCATAATATTATGTATAAAATATGCTTGCTGTAGCTTACTATTTATGTTGAAACAGTAGCTGTAATTGCATAACTTGTTGTTTAAACTATACTTGCGGTAACTGCACATTTGCTAGGATATATCAACTATTGAAGGTAATGATTAACAACATATTATTAAAACTGATGGAGAAGAGTGAAATATTTGTGGCATTCGCCAAAGTTACTATCCAGTACATGTGACAGTGTGATTTCTTACAGTTGGATGTCACCTTCAGCTTGAGTTACAAGAAAAAGGACACAGATAACATCCCGACGTGTGCTAGTATAGTGAAACAGCAGTTTGTACAAATTACTAGGTCTCTGCTTGGTGCAGAGAGGCTGAAAGAGATTAAACCAGTTGGTCTCGCAAAGTTAACAGCTGCCTACAGCAACACAACTCTCGATGGCTTCACATGTCCTCAGGGGGAACTGCTGCGAGATAGTGCTAAGTGTGGTAAGTTTATCTGTGTACATGTACTGCTTTCCATTACTTTGCCATTTATTGTGTGTTTATAAGTATACATTTTTCTCAAAATGCATGAGTATCAGTCGTCAGCTGCTGATTTCTCTCGAGTTTATGTGACAGGTTGTTTTGAGCGAAATGCCACATGATGTTAGACGTACACCTACTGATTGTTGTGTATACCTCTACACAAAACTGCAAGATTCTTAGCGTGAGCTTAAAGTGCGCTGTGTTACAACATTATCGATGCATCATGTGTGGATTTGAATTTATGAAATCGTACCTGGGTCCTGTTGGCAATCAATTTGGATTTAGGAAATGCCATTCAGCGTATCACTGCGTGCGTTTGTGCGCGCGTGTTTGTATTGATTATTGAACACCATGTATGCATCACTCAGTACAAATATGTTTGTCATAGCTATTTTCGCATGTTCTAAACATTGTGTGTGTGTGTGTGTGTGTGTGTGTGTGTGTGTGTGTGTGTGTGTGTGNCGTGTGCGTGTGCGTGTGCGTGTGCGTGCGCGTGCGCGTGCGCGTGCGCGTGCGCGTGCGTGTGCACACGCGTGCGTGTGTGCGTGCGTGCGTGCTTGAAAGCGTGCATGGATGGATGTTGTAGCAAGTCACACCATTGTACATTGAAGTCACTTGTCAACCACCAGTTGTTCTTCATGTCACGTGGTGTAACATGAGTTTTGCTGACAACTTCTAGTGCCTTGTCCGTCCGGCTATTACAACAATGGCTCATATTGTGAGCTGTGTCCAAAAGGCAAATACAGTAACAAGTCAAGTCAAGTGTTATGCGTGAACTGTCCAGCTGGTACTTACACCTACAGTGAAGGATCAGTCAGTGTCGACATGTGCTATGGTGAGTATATCATTATGTAGTCCATGGGCACCAGTGCTATGGTGAGTACATCATTATGTAGTAAGTGGGCACTAGTGCTATAGTGAGTATATAATTATGTAGTCCGTGGGCACCAGTGCTATGGTAAGTACAACACTGTGTAATCAGTGGGGACCAGTGCCTTGGTGAGTACATCATTATGTAGTCAGTGTGCACCAGTGCTATGGTAAGTACATCATTATGTAATCACTGTGCACTAGTGCCATGGTGAGTACATAATTGTGAAGTCAGTGTGCACCAGTGCTATGGTTAGCACATCATCATGTAATCATTGTGGACCAATGCTATGGTGAGTAAATCATTATGTAATCTGTGTGAACCAGTACTATGGTGAATAAATGATTATGTATTCAGTGTGAACCAGTGCTAAGGTGAGTACATCATTATATAATCAGTGTTAACCATCACTATGGTGAGTACAACATTATGTGTGAATCAGTGCTACGGTAAGTACATCATTATGTAGTCAATGTGGACCAGTGCTATGGTGAGTACATCATTACGTAATCAGTGTAAACCAGTTCCACGATAAGTACATTATTATGTAGTTAGTGTGGACCAGTGCTTTGGTGAGTACATGATTGTGTAGTCAGTGTGCACAACTGGTACGGTAAGTACATAATGATGTAGTCAGTGTGGACCAGTGCTATGGAGAGTATCTATTTATGTAGTTAGTCAATGCAAATATATTTCAAGGTCTTAATTAATGCGTACTGCAGTTTTGGCACCTTCAGGGACTTCCAGTTGAGTTGATATCAATTGTTGACCCACTATTGAAGGAGAAAAAGTTGTATGATACCATGTTTAAGATATTTTTGATCATAATTTAGCTGAATGTCTGACATACGATATCTGCTGTTACAGCTGAGTGTCCTCGAGGACTGGTGTCTAAGACCAGACTTCCCCCATGTGAAGCGTGTCCTCCGTTGAAATACTGGCAGGGCACGTCCACTTGCGTCGACTGCCCCGATGGCAGAAAGTTCACCAGAGGAACACAAGGTGGCGCTGACAAATCTGAATGCAAAGGTTTGAATGTTCATCCGTTGTCACGGTATACGGTATTCACATACAAGTTTTTAGCATTTGAGATGTTTGGATATAAATAACTTTCTCCTGTGAGAGAAGATTATTCCAGCCTTTGTTGTGTGAATAATAATTACATTCGCAATCTTCAATTCACATATCCTGTTCAGCACCTCGTAACCCACATATATTTCCGAAATTGATAATTACATTACCAGTTACTTCTCTAGCTGACAGAAAATTCATAGGAAATTAAGTGTTGACAATTTACACAAACTGTCCTGATGTTATACTATCAGTGTGTATGTCATGGCAGTTGTTTGAGTTTATTGGTGATGCAGTATACTTTACTGTTCTAGTGGTTGATAGTGGTGACATATAAATAGTTGCTTGTAGCTGTCAGTATTATATTACATGTGGTTGAAGCTGAGTGTGAACCTGCTTATTGGTCAATGCTGTGTGGATGTAGTTGAATGTGCAGTTAGCTAAGTGTGTATCTGGTTATTGGTGATTGATATATACAGTTGTAACTGAGTGTGCACCTGATTGATTATTGGTTGTAGCTAATTGTGCGCGTGGTAGCTTCTCCTACGATGGCCGTGAGCCGTGTCGGCTCTGTCCTAGAGGCTACTACCAGGACCAGAGTGGACAGACTGACTGCACTGCGTGCTCAGACAAGGATAAGACAACAGCACTGGAGGGTTCAACGAACAATGCCCACTGTAATGTGGCAGGTTTGTGCTTCGTACTTGTATAATTATTAATTACAACATACATACACACACACACACATATGTATGTATGTATGTATGTATGTATGTATGTATGTATGTATGTATGTATGTATGTATGTATGTATGTATGTATGTATGTATGTATGTATGTATATATGTATGTATACATGCATGTATGCGTGACGAAATCCAACTATTTTATACATATTCTATTCTGTTAAAATAACACCTACCTTTCATACGCAGAGCTCTAAAAAAATGCACAGTTCCTTTATCGGCAGACTCATGTTTGTGAAACCAGCAGGTGACTGCGGCCAAATTCAAACCAGAAAACCTCCTACACAGCCGTATGACTATAATATGAATGACGGCCAGAACACCACAGCTAGAGACACCTGGCGTACAAACATCAATGAGTCGATTAACACATGAAAATTATTAAGAAAGACAGTGGATATGTCCTTCCACTGTACACGGAATTGCAATCATTTGATCACCATCATGGTCACATAAAGCCAGTATGCATTGCATTGTGAAACTGGTGACATTTCAAGATTCTGATGAACTTCTTCTGTCGCATGAGTAAGAACAGCAGGGCTACAGTTGTAGTGGTCGACCCACTCGATTGAGTAAGAACAGCAGGGCTACAGTTGTAGTGGTCGACCCACTTGATTGAGTGAGAACAGCAGAGCTACAGTTATAGTGGTCGACCCACTTGATTGAGTGAGAACAGCAGGGCTACAGTTGTAGTGGTCGACCCACTCGATTGAGTAAGAACAGCAGGGCTACAGTTGTAGTGGTCGACCCTCTCGATTGAGTAAGAACAGCAGGGCTACAGTTGTAGTGGTCGACCCACTTGATTGAGTGAGAACAGCAGGGCTACAGTTGTAGTGGTCGACCCACTCGATTGAGTGAGAACAGCATGGCTACAGTTGTAGTGATCGACCCACTCGATTGAGTAAGAACAGCAGGGCTACAGTTGTAGTGATCGACCCACTCGATTGAGTAAGAACAGCAGGGCTACAGTTGTAGTGGTCGACCCATTTGATTGAGTAAGAACAGCAGGGCTACAGTTGTAGTGGTCGACCCATTTGATTGAGTAAGAACAGCAGGGCTACAGTCGTAGTGGTCGACCCATTCGATTGCTTTACGATAAGTTGAGTTGATGTCGTAGATTCCTCCAGTAATGAGAACGTGCGGCAGTGGTTGACAATGTCGTCAACGGTTTGTTGGTCATGGACGCATTCGCATATTGGAGTTCCTTTGGTGCGCCATTTTGCATCAGATGCTCACATCGTTCATGCTATGATACGGTTGGTGATTGTCCGAGGGAGGTAAAACCCGGGAAATTCGATGCTTGGGTCCGGGACAAGATTGTTCTTTCTGATGTATGTTAATTCCCACTTTCTTTCCCATCTCTCTTCTGTGTGATACTAGTTTCGATGAGGCCGGCTGCTTTAGTCTAGAAAGGCCGCTGCGAAGTGAGGCGCTGCGGTGGTTTTGGGCTGAATGCGTGCTATACTGGGAGGTCTTCTTTGTGCGTGACATTTTTTATTCCCTCAAGTTTACTGATGAGCGGCGTATATTCGATGGATAGATGTGGGCGAGCACCGGCAGCCAGCAGGTTGTTGTTGAATTCAGCGCACCAGACAAGTGTTAAGCTGAGTGTTAACAAGGCTGTTGTGGGTGTTACGCCGCCGCGGAAAGCATTGTGAAGGTGGACAGTGTATGATACTGCACTGACTTATCTATGTTTGTAGTGTGTGATACAATTGACTGCCAGAATGGAGGAACATGTGTTAAAGACGACCACCAGCCGAAGTGCTCTTGTGCTGATGGTAAGGTTGATCAGTAGAACTTTGTTTTATTTATCACTAGCACATATTAAATCAAGTACACCCCATATAACCTCATTTTATCAAGGCAAATGACAAAAGTAGCACCCACTAATTGATTACTAGAATTAAAGCAATATTTGTAGCATTTGTGTTTTGCATTGAAGCTTTACTGGTTGTTGTTTTGTAATAGTATATCACCAGTGATATATCACATCCTGTAACATAACATATTCGTGGTAAGTTAAACAAGGCCAATATGCTGGTCCAATGTGACTAGATGGAACATCTAATCTGTCATACCACTGCTGCGACTGTCTTTGCTGTAATGTGACTCTCATGGTCTGTACAGGTTACACATGTGATGAATGTGAGACTGTGTTGATCAGTGCGCATCATCTTCCTGCTACTATGTTTTGTTCTCTGTGTAGGATACGCGGGTGTTCACTGTGAGACTGACATTGATGAGTGCGCATCATCTCCCTGCTACTATGTTTGTTCTAAGTGTAGGATACACGGGTGTTCATTGTGAGACTGACATTGATGAGTGCGCATAATTTACCTACTACTATGTTTGTTCTCTGTGTAGGATACACGGGTATTCACTATGAGACATACGTTGATGAGTGCGCATCACCTCCCTACTAATATGTGTGTTCTCTGTGTATGATTCACAGGTGTTCACTATGATACAGAAATTGATGAGTGCGCATCATCTCCCTACTACTATGTTTGTTCTCTGTGTATGATACACGGGTGTTCACTATGAGATACACACTTATGAGTGCGCATCGTCTCCCTGCTACTATGTTTGTTCTTTGTGTAGGATACACGGGTGTTCACTGTGAGACTGATATTGATGAGTGCGCATCATCTCCCTGCTACTACAATGCCACCTGCACGGACACAGTCAACGGATACACTTGTGCCTGTCCCAATAGTAAGACTTGTTTTATTTATATTTGGTGATTGGGCTTTCTTTGCAGTTCACACCGTAACTTAGATTACTATATTATTGTTAACTTCGATATACCGGTTTTTAATCATCAATATTTGATAGCGAATTTAAAAAGTATATATTTGTACTTTTTTATTTAAATAGTCATCATCATATATATGTATATATANTATATATATTTCACAACTCTTCGAAATGATACCAAAATAGAAATGTTCATCAAGCTGATAGATAATAATGAATAACGATTTTCTTCTAATCACAACTACTGAGATTCATTTACTCAATGTTTCGGCTAAAGTCGGCAGTCTTCATCAGTAGGGTCACTAGTAAACCTTCTATGACCTATCGTGGGTAATACATCACATCACATAGAGAACTCTAAGCTCTTAGCTAATGAAATGGCTTCTATCATGATCGAACAAGATGATATGTTCATATCACATGATGCAATGTCTCTCGTCACGAACATCCCTATCAGCGAGACACTGGATATCATCATGAAGCGACACAGAACTGAAACTACGGACAAACCTAAACGTTGATGACATAATGGAGCTGATGAAGTTTATCGTCGCATCTACATGTCTTAGCTTCAGGGGCACGATTTATCCGCAGAAATTTGGAATAGCCCGACTAGAGAACATAGTTATCAGCGGTCTTGAAACAAATCGACGATACACTACTGCCACAACTCCACTGGGCAGAATCCGAGGTGGTGTTGCCGATGATCATGAACAACAAAACAATTGAGAAGACTGCGTGATATCGTTTCCCGCCACGAAACTGGATATATCAATCACGACTGCTGACATTTCTGCATGTCACCCCTTGAATAGCCTATCTAGCGCTAACGGGGGAACTACACGTAACGACAAGCTTAACAATATCGTTAGGTTTATCAAAAAAAATACAAAATCACTGGCTCTTCAAAATGCCAAGTAATTACGACACACAAACGTGTACGCCAATGAACATTTGACATAAAATAACAACATCGCCCGGGTAGAAATACGTGGCCATATTATTCAGTGGCAATGTTTTAATTACATACATGTTTTCCTGTTTATGTTACCAATGATGAGGAATTACGTTACATTACAAGTGAAATTTATATAAATGGATCATTGTTTACAATTTATGAAAAATCATCTGAATTTGGCTTCTATAATGATATTAAGGTAGATTGTTCCTAAAACACGGAACAAAATGATTCCAAAATAAAGCTCATTAAAGCGTTATTAATAACATTTTAACGCAGGAACTTTTTTTGTTTTACGAGAGTGTCATGCCGCACCTGTTAATTGCAAAAGTAAAAGAGGAGGTTGAATTGCTATATATGTTAGAGGCTCCATTGGCTTTAAGGAAATCAGTTGGATGGAATTGGCAGTGGACAATAATATGAAATATGTTACAGTAGAGTTACAATTAAACGAAAGAATAATATTATCATAGGATGTATATATAGGAAACCTGGATCAAATGTGAATTTGTTTAACGGGGCCCTACAAGGAATATTTGATAAGACAAAAAACACCAATAATTATAATTTGTATCTTCTAAAACAAGATACTCACAACGGCATCAATCGTGTTCTTACTGTGATGTGTAGTTATGGATTGTATCCCTTAATTACTAAGCCAAGTAGCATTTCTGAATTTAGCGCAACCCTAACTGATAATATTTTCACCAATTAATTATCTAATGAGATCTTCTGTGGTTTATTAATCACATATGTTAGTGACCATCTGCTTCTTTTCGCGTTGAGTCAATATAACAATATTAATCGCTCTAAAGGAAACGGTTTCAAATTATTCACGTTTCATTAACTTTATGTAGGACAGCTTTGTTGATACATTCAGTGATTTATATAATACTCACTGTCCATTTAAAAACGTGTAAACCGGGAATAGAGACGAGCATTAGCCATGGTTCACAAAACGATTATTAAATGCATGGAAACAGAAAAACAACCTTTATAAAAGGTATATTGCATGTAAAACAAAACATGCAGAGGAAAATAACACAGTTTGTATATATTAATAATGTAAAGTCGAATCTTCTAAATATATCTTGTGGAGTGCTGCAAAATGCCATATTCGGGCCGCAACTCTTTCTAATTTACATCAATGATTTGTGCAGTGTTTCTTATATAGCAAAATTAAGTATGTTTGCCCACGATACCAATTGATGTTATAGTGCTAACAATCTGAATGTGCTTAGTAATGTCGTCAGTCAGGAACTGAATAAATTATACAATTGGTTCGCAAACCAACGTTCGCTTAATGTCAATAAAATTAGTTTCATGTTTCGTTTTGGAAAAAAAAGTGAACTATTCCTGTCATCGGTTTAACCATCAATCATGTCAATATTGAAAGAGCGTATCAAACCAATTATATGGGTGTACTAATCGATGATAGGTTTTCTTGGAAAACACAAATTCAATCGGTTCAATCTAAACTAGAAAAAAAACAGTAGCAATAATTTGCCGATCTCGTTGACTTATCAATGTCTATACTTTTCACTTTTTATGCCTTTTATCGATTATTGCTCAGAGATGTAAGGTAACACGTATCGCTGTAATTTGAGATAGATGTTTTATTTGCAAACGAGAGTGATGCGAATTGTATATAAACAAATGCTCGTGATCATACAAACATCTTATTTATTAACCTGAACGTTATGACGTTTTCTGATTACGACGAATATAAGACAGTTGTCTTAATGTTCAAGGTGAAATATCAACTGCTATAGACGAGTTTTCTAAGATTTTATCATTTTATATATGATAATTACTGTTACATTACAAGAATGAGAGGTGATTGGAAACAAATCTATGTTCGTACAACATTGAAGCCTATGTGTATATCTGCAGGTGGCTTAACGCTTTGGAATAGTTTGTCTCCAAGCCAGAGAAATTGTCATAGTATTTTTTGGTTTAAATAATTGTACACATCGCATATAATTGATAGATATAAGGGTGAACTACACTTATGAAATATGTATTTTTCATGTGCTTCTTTGAGTATTTACAGTTGTTGTTATTTTCACCTATCTTGACTGTTTTTTTGAAGTTCATTATTTGATATTTTGAAATTATACTTGCATTCATAACATAAATCTTTATTATTATCACGGTACCTGTAGAAGTATTGTAATTAGTAATCTACTTTGTATGGGGGAGTAACCATAAGTGTGAACTTCAAAACTCTCTCCGTTTCTGAAACAAAACTAGTTACGACTTCGATAGGTTGGCATTGCATTGTAAATGTATTCGTGATATTTTATTAAGTCACATAATGCCATGATATGCTGACTGTATGTGTTGTCGGAAATAAATATTTTGATTGACTGATTGACTGATCGATCGATCGATCGATCGGTTTGTTGGCTGATTGATTGATTGATTGATAACAGTGGGAAATCCGATGTCACCTGTAATAACAAATCTCTTCACGGAATGGCTGGAACTGCAAGCCATTCTCGCAGTGCCAGCAACATTGAAACCGATCGTACCAACAGCATAGACACCATAGGCAGGATAAAGTTCACATAACTCCCTGCCTTTCCTGATTATACTTATGGTCCTCCAGAGCCGGAAGACAGAGAGAAAGATGTTGGTCCATAAAGAAGATGAAAGAACAGCAAAGAAGGGACCAATAAAAGGAATCATAAGAACGCAGAATAGTCCAATTCCCGAATGTTTATTAAACCATCATGTTATCACTATAACCATGAGACCACATGTAAGCATCAGAAGAATACTAGTGCATCCAAAGGACAAAGTGAAAGATAGCAGAAAGACAGTCTGTGTTAACCAGATCCTTGTACGAGCTGTGCCCACACGTACATTGGCGAACAGGGATAATATTTGGAACAAGACCCGAGGAGCACAAGATGGACCTTGAGAACATCACAGCCACGCGTTTACCCGTGAACAAAAGACAGTAGTTGAAGGACCTTCATCTGTCTACAAAAGAGGTGTAGAAGACGACACGTGTCAAGAAATGTGCACGAATGACACTCTGTGTACCGCTGCGTTATTCGACTCCGACAGCAAAGGGTGTTTTATATACTACGGTGAAGCAAATATGAAAGCAGCAGCAGGATCCATTCTGTTCAAGAAAGAGGAAATCATATCAGCAGGTGCATTCACAATTTGACATGTAATAAACAACACCCTATTATTGTCAGACAACTACAATTTGCATTTCAGTTTATTTAACCGTATAGCCATTTTGTTGTTCAATACACCATTTGCTGGAATTTCCATTTCTCAAAAATGTAAACTGTTTTTGTGTAGTACCAATATAAAAAAGAACTTCATTTGACGATAACCCCGATCGACAAAATCTTATATTTATTTATGCAGTAAGCTTAGTAGTGATTGTTAATTGATTAAATATTAGAAGAACAGTGTGTAGTACTTTAATGAATTTGACTTGATGTCTTGTAGCTTACAGTGGATCCCGGTGTGAAATTGATGAAGACAACTGCGCAGGAAGCGTCGCCAAATGTCGACACGGGGGAATGTGTAAAGACAACCATCTGGAGTACGAGTGTCTGTGTCGAACCACAGATATATACACTGGCAGAAGGTCTTTGTCACAATAGTGTAATATAATGTCGCAATAGTTGACTATATATCTGTGTTCACTGGCACATGGTCTTTGTCACAATACTGTATTGCAATGTCTCCACAAGGCCTCCTTTCATCGGATGGTTGGCTTTAATTATATGTCAATGTTGTCCCTGTTTTCCATTTGAACAATTTCGTTGTAGCTACTTTTTTGTCAATTATGCTATGTCGTGTAGTTGTTTTTGACACCTTTAGTTTGTACATTGTTCTGTTATATTTGGTATTGGGCTTCAAAGTATGTATGCAGCAAATGTTATCTTTAACTGTGACTGGAAATAGATTTCATAAACCAGTAAGTAGTATCACTTTTCTAAAGAGCGGGCACACTTGTTAAGGCATACAGTTTTTAGGAATGCATGCCTAAAACTACAAAACCATTGACCTTGAATAAAATAAAGGTTTAATGGACCCCATTAGTTAGACATATGTCAAAATGATCCTATGACACTGAATTATTCGTGAGTTGCATGTTTCACCCTGATCGTGCTTTGTATGTTGCTTTAAGGTGTAACGTTGAGAAGACTCTATGTGACAACAACGAGTGTCAGAACGGAGGCACTTGTCAAGTGATCAGTGACATTCGCTACATATGCACATGTCCTGGGGGATACACTGGACAGAACTGTGAGACAGACATAGGTAAACTGAAGTATTTATATTAACATGAGTCTACTCTGATTACGAACTGTGACACAGATATAGAAACAACTTTAACATTTACATTCACATGGGTCAAACATCATAGAACAACATTTCGTAACTATAAAATTGCCGAAAAAAGGGCAAGAAGAAGTGTAACACGAGTATTACACTTTTTCTTGCCCATTTTTCGACAAATTTATATAGTTACGAAATGTTGTTCTAGGCTGTTTGTCTATTATTGTTGTTGTTGAAAATAAATATTCATTCATTCAACCATGATAATGACGATACCATGTTATCCCAATCAAGTCAACGTTGTTGTTATCTATTAAGACAAGTGTACTGAGAACCCGTGCATGTAGGGTGGAACATGTACAATTGTTATTATCGGTGTAGACGAATGTACTGGTAACCCGTGTCTGTACGGAATGATGTGTACAGAGTTGTTGTTATCTGTGTAGACGAGTTTATTGAGAACCCAAGTCTGTACGGAGGGACATGTACAGACAGAGTTGTTGTTATCTGTGTAGCCGAGTTTATTGAGAACCCATGTCTGTACGGAGGGACATGTTGTTTGTGTAGACGAGTGTAACGAGAACCCGTGTCTGTACGGAGGGACATGTACAGACATAGTTGTTGTTATCCGTGCAGAGGAGTGTAACGAGAACCCGTGTCTGTACGGAGAGACATGTACAGACAGAGTTGTTGTTGTTTGTGTAGACGAGTGTAACGAGAACCCGTGTCTGTACGGAGGGACATGTACATACAAAGTGGACGGCTTCACCTGTGCCTGTCCTAAGGGATTCTCTGGGAAGACGTGTGAGATACGCCCAGCTAAAAGTCTGTGTAGCCCTGATCCTTGCGGTGGCAAAGGCAACTGCATCGAGGACTACTCCATAAGTAAAGCATGCTGCATATGTGAGCCAGGGTACACATCAGGTAAGAAACTTTGAGTTAGAAATTACCTTTTCTGAAAATTATGATTTAAGTTTTGTTAGTGGGTGTATTAATTCATATGAACAACCAACAGAAGCTGCTATGTAAATTAAGTTTTGGGACTCTGGTTTGTAGAATGTGCATGCATGCAAGTAGGCCCTAGGCGTGTTTACATGCGCGTGCGCATATATTTCTGAACTTCCTACACCATATTAATGATCTGCAAACAGTATGCAAACATATAAAATATGTCGACGATTGCACAATATGGGAAGCTTCTTCATCCTCCGGAATGGACATCTCACTCCAAGTAGCAGCAGACGAAGTCGGGCAATGGACAGCGAGTAACAAAATGGCGCTGAACTACGACAAGACGAAAGAACTGCGGATATGTTTCAAGAAATCAACTCCGGACATCGCACTGCTAACCATCGACGGTAGACCAATCCAACAAGTTAACAACACTCGTCTACTAGGTGTGACTCTATCTGAAGATTTGAAGTGGCAATCACACATAGACGAAATCACTACAAAAGCATCGCAACGTCTATATTTCATCATCCTTCTCAAAAGAGCCGGCATTGACCCTCACCATCTCATCAACATATACACTTCAATCGTCCGATCGGTATTGGAGTACGCATGCCAAGTGTGGCACACGAGCCTTACAAAAAAGCAAACAAGACAGATAGAATACATCCAGAGACGGGCAATGCGGATCATTTTCCAAGATAAGTCGTACACCGAAGCCATCACCGCAGCCAATCTACCAACGCTGTCAGACCGGAGGGAGAAGTTATGTAGAACACTATTCATAAGCATGCAACAATCTACACATAAATTACACCATCTTTTGCCTCCCCTCCGGGAAACTCCGTATACAACTCGAAACACGAGGACTTACTGTGTGCCGCGTTGCAGAACTGCAAGATTTCAGAACTCTTTTATACCATATGCTTTAAGACACTGGCAGTAATTATGAACTTTAAGTCACATTTTTGTCTTAATTAATTTATTATCATTGGTTGTTTTACTCTGTCAATTGTATAATTCAACTGCTATAGTTACTATTTTAATAAAATTATTATTATTATTATTATATAACATGTTAAAAAATTTAAATATAATCTTTATTTCAATATAAATATGTAATAAAAAAAAACTTAAACAACATTCCAGTACAATGCAGTACAATACAAAACTATCGCATAGCCACATATATTTATATAAATTGAATGGCAGATGTTGTTCAATTTTGGGAAATGTAAATGCCTACACACAGGACATGGGAACTTGGATGTAAACTAAAAAATGGGAGATACCGTTCTGGGTACTACTGTAAAAGACTTAGGAGTTACAATAAGCGCTGATATGACAGTTTCAGAGGAGTGTGGTATTGCAGCTTCAAAGGGTAATCAAATTGTTGGGTTGATTAGAAGAAACATAACATACAAGGAAAAAAGCTAATTATACCTTTGTATAAAGCAATAGTTAGACTTCATTTAGATTAATGTATACATGCGTGGAGACCATATCGTAAGAAGGATATAGATATGCTTGAACGCATACAGAGGAGAGCAACTAAAATTATTCCAGAACTGAGAGACCTTAGTTGTGAAGAATGCCTGAAAGAATGTGGTTTAACAACTACCAGCGTGAATATGTTTAAAAACAAGGTTGACACATATATCAGGATGGCGGGTTACACGTAGATGAACATTGTTGGACTTTCAATAAGCCAATGGCTTCCTTGTCCACTTGCCATCTGGGCCTTTGGCTTGGATGGCAAATATTGTTAAATCTTGTTAAAATTCATGCGTGTACAGCTACTTGCTCTCCTTCTTTCACAAATGTAATATATATGTACTATTATATATTTAGTGGCTCACACATTTTATGAATGTGACAAATAGTTGTTTGTCTTTTTAGATCGCTACAAGACGTTGTGGCTGGATGTGAGTGATCCTGATGCAATTGGAGATGATGAAACATTGGCAACATTGAGACAGGTCAGTTCATGCAGTAATGCTACAGTGGTTGCAATGGACTGTTTAATATAAATCAATCAATCAATTAGTCAGTCAGTCAGTCATTTTTTTAAGACAAAACAGTGCATGCAATATACATTATGTCCAGAGTACCATAGTAACAAAGCAAACACATGTTTATATTATTACAAGAGTATACATACTGCACGAATCCACTTCATTAGCCATACGGAGATGTTGTGCACATCGCTATAGTGGAAGCATATCCTGCACTTTAAACTGCACATACATTTTCTAACCCGACTATTACAAGAGTCAGTGCCTGAACTAGCAAACAAAAGACTAGCACTACACCTCATAGGTAGGCTGTACATACTTTAAAATTAAATAAACAAGATGCGGACAATTTGTCCTTCACCTTCTATGAAAATAGATCCTCAACTGATTTAGCTTATCGCAGATCCTTTTCGTTGATGTCCAAATATGTAGTGTGTGAATAGTTCATGTAACATCCGCAGTCAATTTAATATAAAAATGCGTGTTTGTTTATCAAATCATCAAAAGAATAGACGTATTGTTAGATCTGGTAAGGCTCAAAATAGTGGATATCCAAAATGGTAAACACTGTGCGGGCCAACGAAGATTGTGGAATAACCTCCTTCCTCTCGCCGATCACATGACAAGTTATGAAATTTCACCAAAGGTGAAATTCGTGAATTTTCAGTGTTCCCATTTTCACATCAATTAATGTTTGACCAAACATTAAGTAATTTAATAGTTTGCCTGATGATTAAAAAACTATATACAACAGTTGCACAAATGAGCAAGCATGTGGCAGTGGATACTAGGTAGGTTTGTGTTTTTGCAAAATTAATTTGAAATGAGACAAGTGAAAAAATCCAATAGAGGAGGGATCTACCTCAAATAAAATGTTCCTTTTATCAAAAAGCATTATGTGAGACTTTACTCTATTAAACAGAATTTCATTGTCACATATATAAGGGTAAGCAACTATATTTGCATCCCCTTAGTCGATGGAGCAAGCAGTACAATATCACCAGTATACATGAGGTGATTAACAGTTGTATCGCCCCTGTAGCACCCTGCAGCATCCAATGGGTAGTTTCAGCAGCAACATACTTAAATAATTTTCTATGAAATATTCAGTGATATAGTACAGGTTGTAAACAATTATTACTAACTACTTTATCAAAATTAATGCTTGAAAGGTGCAGTGGACTTTGTGGATTTCTTTGATGGTGGTGAACTTTCTGCTTAGAAGTTTGCATGTGTATTATGGTTCTATATCATCGAACACTATTTTAGAGATCATTAAGCAGTTGGTTTATGTATTGCCACTGTGTTTAGACTGGAACCTGCAGACAAATCAGAGTTCTAACATGAATACATGTGCACATATATCACACACATATTTGCATACGTCACATACACACACACACACACACACACACACACGCGTGCTGGCACATGCACATATTTATGCATACCTACAAATATAGGTGCTTGCAAGTCATATTATAAGTGTCATGTGATGTTCGTATTTTTTTCTGTAATATTTCCCTTGGTGTTTTCTCACAGAAAGGGGTTTCACCCTGTGGTGGTACCGCCCCAGTTGGGGCGACGTGTCGGATGAAGGGATCAGCCGCACCCTTCAGTGAGGGCGACTCAACCAGCCAGGTCCTGCAGGTGGCTTGTACCACTGAGGGTCTTCTCTGTCTCAACAGCAACCAGACGGGCAACACCACGTGTGAAGATTGTGAGATTCAGTTTGAATGTGATGGTAGGTAGTCACTGGGATACGTGTTGATGGAAGGTATTCACTAGAACACTTTGTGATGGAAGGTAATCACTGGGACATTTTGTGGTGCAAGGTAATCACTAGGACATGTGGTGATGGAATGTAATCACTGGGACACTTGGTGATGGTAGGTAATCACTGAGACACTTGGTGATGGTAGGTAATCACCGTGACACTTGGTAATGGTAAGTAATCACTGGGACATTTGGTGATGGAATGTAATCACTGGGACACTTGGTGATTTTAGGTAATCACTGGGATACTTGGTGATGGTAGGTAATCACTGTGACATTTGGTGATGGTAAGTAATTACTGGGACATTTGGTGATGGAAGGTAATCACTGGGACACTTGTTGATGGAAGGTAATGATTGGGATACTTGTTTATTGAAGGTAATGACTGGGACACTTGTGTGATGGTAGGTAATGACTGGTACACTTGGTGATGGTAGGTAATTACTGCATCACTTGAACTTCACCAAAGTGTACCATTGTTTAAATATAGCTAACTAACCAATGTTCTAGGAGCATATGTTATGAGAATCACTGTACAGCATCTACCCCAGCAATCAGCACTCTTTCACAGTAACCATCGATAGCCAATGCTGTAACTATGAAGTATGTTTGCTATGTGATGCTAATCATATTCAGTTGAGCATCTCAATTGCAACTGTATCAATGGTGAAGTTAACTCATGTTTACAAAATAGTGATTGAATAAAGATAAGTTACCATAAAGTTGGGAAATAATTTTAAGACAGATAATTGTGTTCCACTGAAAACAATAGGTAGTGTATTTGGGACATGTACACATATAACATTAACATAACTGCAAACTGACTTTGTGTTGTGTTTTTCCCACAGCTGGTGGTTCACAGTGTGTCAACATTGACATGTGTGCTGAGGAGAAGTGTAAAAATGGAGCGACTTGTTCAGACAACTCAGGCAAGGAAGGTGTTTATGAGTGTAGCTGTGTCCCTGGATACATCGGCTACAACTGTCAACACAACAACGATGAGTGTGCCAGCAGTCCTTGTCAGAATGGAGCAACGTGTAATGACAAGGTCAATGGGTACCAATGTACCTGTCGTCCTGGCTACACTGGTGAGTTTCAATATGTAATGACATGGTCCATAGATACAACTGTACTACATTTGTGAGTTTCAATATGTAATGACATGGTCAGTGGGTACAACTGTACCTGTCTTCTTGGCTACATTTGTGAGTTTCAAAATGTAATGACATGGTCAATGGGTACAACTGTATTGGTCTTCTTGGCTACACTGGTGAGTCAACATGTAATGACACTAATGTATACAACTTCGCATGTCTTCTTGGCTACACTGGTGAGTCTTAGCATGTAACGACATCAATGGATCTGCCTTTCTAGTAGTTGAACCTTCCCGGCTTTTCAACTGAACACAGTGTTTGTTTCCTGATTTAACAAGTGTAATATATGTCTCTGCCAGTGACTTGGTTCAAATAGCTGTTATACAACAGAGTGTTTTCATTTCATTCAGTTGTTAGAACTCATAGAATTCAATCTCGGAGCTGGAGTGTCAACAGGGTTTGGGCAAGTGTTCAGTCTCAGTTCTACAGTGTCAACAGGCTATGGGCAAGTGTTCAGTCTCAGTTCCAGAGTGTCAACGAGCTCCTGGCAAGTGCTGAGTCTCAGTGGTGTTCATTCTTCATGTGCCTTTGTTCCAGGCGTTCTCTGCAACGTGGACATAAACGAATGTGAGTCTAACCCCTGTGACCCGGATACAACTAAAACAAAAGAGTGCATTCACAAAATTGACTTTTATGAATGCGTCTGCAAGCCAGGATACACAGGCATCAGCTGTTCTGTAAGTACAAAGAGGACACACACTTTAATATTCAGATTCTTTTCAGAACGGTGGTTGTTACTGTAATGACTAGTGAAACATTCTCATTGAAAATGATAGGTGTCTCAGTCAAATTTATCATCACTGTGACTGTGTCACTGTGTTTTCAGGAAGGTTATGACGAGTGTTTCAATCAGCCATGTCTACAACACTGTGAATGTGTCACTGTGTTTACAGGACTATGACGAGCGTCTCAGTCAGCCATGTATATGTCACTGTGACTGTGTCAACGTGTGCATGAGAGGACTATGACGAGTGTCTCAGTCAGTCTACCCCATAGTGAATGTGCCAATGTGTTTACAAGAGGACTGACACGTTTCTCATTCAGCCATGTCTACACCACTGTGAATGTGACACTGTGTTTACAGTAGGACTATGATGAGCGTCTCAGTCAGTCTACCCCACAGTGAATGTGCCACTGTGTTTACAAGATGACTAACAAGTTTCTCATTCAGTCATGTCTACACCACTGTGAATGTGACACTGTGTCTAGAAGAGGACTATGATGAGTGTCTCAGTCAGCCAAGTCAACACCACTGTGAATGTGTCACTGTGTTTAGAGGAGGAGTATGACGAGTGTCTCAGTCAGCTGTGTCTACACCATTGTGAATGTGTCACTGTGTTTACAGGAGGAATATGATGAGTGTCTCAGTCAACCATGTCTACATCACTGTGAATATGTCACTGTGTTCACAGGAGGACTATGCCGAGTGTCTCAGTCAGCCATGTCTACATCACTGTGAATATGTCACTGTGTTTAGAGGAGGACTATGACGAGTTTCTCAGTCAGCCTTGTCTACATCACTGTGAATATGCCACTCTGTTTAGAGGACTATGACAAGTGTCTCATTCAGCCGGGTCTACATCATTGTGAATGTGTCACTGTGTTTAGAGGAGGACTATGACGAGTGTTTCAGTCAGCCAGGTCGACACCACTGTTAATGTGTCACTGTGTTTACAGGAGGACTATGATGAGTGTCTTGTTTCAGCCATGTCTACATCACTGTGAATGTGTCACTGTGTTTACAGGAGGACTATGATGAGTGTCTCTTTTCAGCCATGTCTACATCACTGTGAATGTGTCACTGTGTATACAGGAGGACTATGATGAGTGTCTTTTTTCAGCCATGTCTACATCACTGTGAATGTGTCACTGTGTATACAGGAGGACTATGATGAGTGTCTTTTTTCAGCCATGTCTACATCACTATGAATGTGTCACTGTGTTTACAGGAGGACTATGATGAGTGTCTCGTTTCAGCCATGTCTACATCACTGTGCATATGTTACTGTGTTTACAGGAGGACTATGATGAGTGTCTCTTTTCAGCCATGTCTACATCACTGTGAATGTGTCACTGTGTATACAGGAGGACTATGATGAGTGTCTTTTTTCAGCCATGTCTACATCACTGTGAATGTGTCACTGTGTTTACAGGATGACTATGATGAATGTCTTTTTTCAGCCATGTCTACATCACTGTGAATGTGTCACTGTGTTTACAGGAGGAATATGATGAATGTCTCTTTTCAGCCATGTCTACATCACTGTGAATGTGTCACTGTGTTTACAGGAGGAATATGATGAATGTCTCTTTTCAGCCATGTCTACATCACTGAATGTGTCACTGTGTTTACAGGAGGACTATGATGAATGTCTTTTTTCAGTCATGTCTACATCACTGTGAATGTGTCACTGTGTTTACAGGAGGACTATGATGAGTGTCTTTTTTCAGCCATGTCTACATCACTGTGAACGTGTCACTGTGTTTACAGGAGGACTATGATGAATGTCTCTTTTCAGCCATGTCTGCATCACTGTGAATGTGTCACTGTGTTTAAAGGAGGACTATGACGAGTGTCTCTTTTCAGCCATGTCTACATCACTGTGAATGTGTCACTGTGTTTACAGGAGGAGTATGACGAGTGTCTCTTTTCAGCCATGTCTATATCACTGTGAATGTGTCACTGTGTTTACAGGAGGACTATGACGAGTGTCTTTTTTCAGCCAAGTCTACATCACTGTGAATGTGTCATTGTGTTTACAGGAGGACTATGATGAGTGTCTCAGTCAGCCATGTCTACATCATTGTGAATGTGTCACTGTGTTTGCAGGAGGAGTATGATGAGTGTCTCAGTCAGCCGTGTCTACATCACTGTGAATGTGTCACTGTGTTTACAGGAGGACTATGACGAGTGTCTCAGTCAGCCATGTCTACATCACTGTGAATGTGTCGCTGTGTTTACAGGAGGACTATGATGAGTGTCTCTTTTCAGCCATGTCTACATCACGGTGAATGTGTCACTGTGTTTACAGGAGGACTATGACGAGTGTCTCAGTCAGCCATGTCTACATCACTGTGAATGTGTCACTGTGTTTACAGGAGGACTATGACGAGTGTCTCAGTCAGCCATGTCTACATCACTGTGAATGTGTCACTGTGTTTGCAGGAGGACTATGACGAGTGTCTCAGTCAGCCTTGTCTACATCACTGTGAATGTGTCACTGTGTTTACAGGAGGACTATGATGAGTGTCTCAGTCAGCCATGTCTACATCATTGTGAATGTGTCACTGTGTTTACAGGAGGACTATGACGAGTGTCTCAGTCAGCCATGTCTACATCGTTGTGAATGTGTCACTGTGTTTACAGGAGGACTATGACGAGTGTCTCAGTCAGCCATGTCTACATCATTGTGAATGTGTCACTGTGTTTACAGGAGGAGTATGACGAGTGTCTCTTTTCAGCCATGTCTACATCACTGTGAATGTGTCACTGTGTTTACAGGAGGACTATGACGAGTGTCTCTTTTCAGCCATGTCTACATCACTATGAATGTGTCACTGTGTTTACAGGAGGACTATGATGAGTGTCTCAGCCAGCCGTGTCTACATCACTGTGAATGTGTCACTGTGTTTACAGGAGGACTATGATGAGTGTCTCAGTCAGCCGTGTCTACATCACTGTGAATGTGTCACTGTGTTTACAGGAGGACTATGATGAGTGTCTCAGTAAGCCGTGTCTACATCACTGCGAATGTGTCACTGTGTTTACAGGAGGACTATGACGAGTGTCTCAGTAAGCCGTGTCTACATGGTGGTGATTGTAAGAACCTACACGATGACTTCTCCTGTAACTGCCCTGTGGGTTGGATAGGCAAGATATGTGAAACAATCATCAGTTATTGCAGCCCTGATCCATGCCAGAATGGTGCTACGTGCCACGATGTATTCACGGACTACTTCTGTCAGTGAGTGTATTAGATTTACGATAGAAAGTGCTTATGTTATGTTTACTTTGTGGATATCCCTGAGATATATCCCCCATTTAATATTCTTCGTCCATGTTTCCATGTCCTATGTGTATACTTTTACACTTCCCAAAATTTATAACATTTGCCATTTGTCTGACCATTTAACTAATTTATCCAGATCATCCTGTAAACTTTGTTTATCTGTATCATTTGTAACCTTTCTGAATACGTTTGGGTCATCTGCAAATTTGAGTACTTTGCTAGATATGTCATCTTCTAAATCATTTATACATATTAAAACAGCATAGGGCCTAATACTGATCCCTGTGGCACCCCACTCAAAAGTTAATAGTTATAATAGTTACCCATTGCGGTAAGGTCCAAGGAAAGCATGAGAAGCATATTGGGATAAGCTCTAAGGAAGCATATTGGGGTAAGCTCCACAAGAAACTTATTGATGTATGTTCCAAGAGAAACCTATTTATATAAGCTAAGAGAAACCTATTGGGGTAAGGTCTGTGAGAAACCTATTGGAGTAAGCTCCATGAGAAGCCTATTGGGGTAAGCTCTGTGAGAAGCCTGTTGATTTAACCTCTAAGAGAAATCTATTGGCTTAAGCTCCATGAGAAATCTGTTGAGGTAAGTTCCAAGAGAAGCCTGTTGAAGTAAGCTCTAACAGAAGCCTATTAGGGTGTGTTCTAATAGAAACCTACTGGGATAAGCTCCATAAAATCCTTTTGGGGTAAACTCCAAGAGAAGCCAGTTAGGGTAAGTCCCACATATGCATAGGAGGCATTTTGAATCACTCCCTGATACTCTTGTAAGTTGATTTAATTGCCCCACAAGGCCTGTACACTGCTGTAGTCAGGCAGCAAAAGGGCATTTTTTGACATAACCCCTTTTTGCCTGATATAGTTTTTATATGTTTTGATTATTCATCTCTAGCATGTATATAGTGGCATCCAGGGGGAGTTCCCACCCTTGAGCATTTTGAAAAAAAAATCCAAAATGACCACCAAAATCAGCTTTTTATCATAACTTCGCAACCAGACAAGATACAGACATGATTGAAATGTTATTTTATATGTTTCCAGACACGAGGAATTCGATTCCACCATAATTTATATGAAAAAATGTAAAGAAAACAAGATGGCGACCATAAGTTTGCTACAAATGGTTGCCGACTATGCGAAAAAGACTATATTTCATGTTCCGCGAAAAAAAAACAAGAACATGACAACATTTATTTTCCATGTGTTATCGTATGAGAATTACATAAGATCAGCATTTCGTGAAATTCTTACCTTTCTAAGGATCAGTCCTCTTAATCTTTATCATGTAGGACATACCTGCCGCTTTCAATTTGGCAGGCCTGTCCACCCTTGCATGCGTAAAATGGTGTGCATGCCATGTCAGAGCTGTTGCAGCTGCACTTGTTCGTGCTACATGGCATTTTACTCCGACATGAGCACTTGATCAGCTTTAGCAACCCAGTTGGGGCTAACTGTAATGTCTGGGGGGACAGTAGTTGGACTTAGCGCAGTACTCCCCTTCTCCTGTGACCAACCGTAAGATGTAGGGTCTAGTACAGGTGGGTTGGGATCCAAAGCATGAAGCAAAATTGCTACTTGCAGATGGGCTCTGGCTATATTTTGTTCGAACGCTTCACTTGTGGGTGGTAATGAACACAGCTTTGGTGCAGAAGCCTTGCTTCTGCTTACTTTAGAGAACCACATTTGTTGGCGTGCTTCTGTCATCGAATAAACATAGCAGGCCAACATGAAGTGTGTGGCCTGGTCCACTACTTGTGGCCTGGTCCGCCTGTGTTTCCCAGAAAGTTGAGAGAAGGTTGGCCATGTCTCAGAACTGTCAGAGCTGCAACCTTGCAACCTGTGAGACTGTGAGCAGCTAGTAGATCTGGGACGATGGAGCTGTGCTCTTCTGAATCTGCATTGATATCTAGGACACTTCATCCTTGAATTGGCGAAACCATTAGAACTTGGCAGGATATACTACCCTGGTGACAGAAATACAACAAGAGAACAAAGATGTCGGTGTCATCTGCAACGACCAGGACGGAACCGTCCTCTACACGTGAAACTTATTGCACAATCAGAGTGTCTCCCTCCTCCTGCGTTATAGCCATGTCTTGACGTTTGTTTACACAACCATTTGCGATTTCTACAGGAACCGGATCTCTGCCAGTGACGACTAGTTTATGCTTTTGAAAGTCAGCATTGTGCGAAACCAAATCCTCGACGATGAGAGCAATCAATTGATCTTTGTTTGTGGTGACGGTTAGGACAACATTTTGTGGTGGCAAGCGAGCTGTGCAACGATATGTGTAGACCCTGCTTGCTCCTTTGTCCCTGCCGAGTCGGGTTGCCTCCTTAGTACTGCCCTCAATGTATCTGTCGAACACCAGATAGGCATCACTTTTCGCCAAGTATCTGTGTAGGTAACTGCGGAACCGGACAAGGTAGTCGTGTACAGTGCCAGATTTTGATCAAGGCACTACCCAGAGGACAACGCACCCATCGAGGAACGTTGCCTGCACATCTTGTTCAGCCAGCCGTCTTGACACTTCCACCTTAAGCGCATTCTTGAGATTGGATTTCGTTTTGGCATCCCTCATATTTCCATTTTCATCGAACATAGTTCATGGCCCATTAGCGTAGTTGTGTCAAGATCGCGTGTGCTAGACTGCAAGCCCATGGCTCTTGCATAGATGGTTTCCGTGTCGAACACTTTACCATCTCCGACTTTAATGTGTTTCCTGAATAAAGCCATGGTGGTCACAATTGTTGGTATTGAATCATGAAATCCACCAGGCCAACTGCGTTCAAAAGACTACATCTGTGTTTTTCCCAGCAATTGCACCTTGTCGACATTGACCGAGGAGTGATTCACAACTTGCCCAGTGACAATGTTCATCAGCCCATCTGGATGTTGCTCTGGGTCAAGTGGATCTATGCAAATTCCAATTTATCGCGTAGAGCTTTCCTGTCTTGATCGTCTCCTTTGATTCTTGCAGCTGTTTCTTCTTTGTGCGAAGTTTGGGCAGATAGTCATTCATTATCTCTCATCTCATTCAAGTTGTCTATGATGCCATGGCAGGTATGCAAGCTGTAAGCTTAGGTTTTCAGAGTTTCTGGTTTCAGATTTATTCCAATTATCCCACTCTGTCCATGACCATACCTCATGAAGGTAGTTTCAGTGGCCGTGTCACTCCAAATGCTATTGAACAGACCAGTTTTGTGGTGCATCATGTGCTGTCCTGCGGCAAAGAACAAATTAAGGGACCATATCTTTCACCGTGTCAAGATGCAGAGCACAGTCTGCTTCTCGCTCTGCTCGAATGTATTTGAGAATCACGAAGACGGGCTTGATGAGACAATCCACCCAAAGCCTTGTTGTAAAACTATACATTACCGTGTTGCCACGGATTTGGGTAAGGCTTGCCAAGAACTTTATATATATATATATATATATATATATAATTATATATATATATATATTGTCGCAATTTCGCAACCGTTTTCATTGCGTTCTTTACATTTAACAAATGAAATGATGGTACTAAGATATTTCTTATGTCTGAGAATATGTAAAAAGTTGTTTTAATCGTGTGTGTACGTTACCTGGTTGAAAATATGTAACAATTTGCATAGTAGACAACCATTTTTAGGTCGCCATCTTTTTTCTTTACATTTTTTTATATAAATTATGATAGAATCGAATTCCTCATGTCTGGAAACGTATAAAATTAATGAATAATCAACAAAGAAAAAACTATATCAGGCAACAAGGGGTTACCCCCCTCGGCTGCTGGAATACTGGTATATATAAGTTAACAATGTAATTTGATACACCAAACAATCACATAGTTTGTTTTGTTAACAACTTGTGAACAAATGCCCTATGAAAAAAGTTATGTTTTTATTTTGTTTCAAACATATCAAGGAAACAAACATACAAATAAGCAAAGCAAGCCATGTAATCAAATAATCAGAATATTGTTTGAAAAAATTATTCAAAAAAGAAGTTAACAAATGTGACAGTAAACCTGTTCACATGAGAGAGTTATGGTGTTTAATTCAAGGATATGCTGTTATTTATAGGTGTGAGACGGGTTACGATGGACGTAACTGTGAAAAAGGACCTGACCTTTGTACCGTGGACGTGGTCAACCCCTGTCAGAATGGGGGCACTTGCCGTGTGGAAGGTGGCAAGGCCAAATGTAGTTGCACACAGGGTGAGTACACACATCTTTGTATTGATATGTTGTTTGTTTAATAGTGACTGTGTACATGTATTCATACCTTTGAATCATTTTCATCAGTGCATGTATATTGATATGTCGGTGCTGGCGTTAGCCTCACATTATTCTCATATTTGACGTATTTATGGGTCATTTAAAAACAATACAGCATTGTTATAATAGAGCCATTTTACAGTGAGACAGGTTGAGTTAGTTCCTTAAGAGGGACCTGCAACTTAGCAGGTGGCTAACTTCATGTTTACACGTTGAATGGCTTTTAAAAAAGAATCTAACAAAGTGTCATAACACAAAGTGAAACTAACAGTATTGACAGTTTACGCATTTTAAGCATATCAAGTAATTGAGAAACATTAACTTATTAAGTGTTCCAACAGTTAGCCCCTAAATTAATAAGTAATGCCATTGAACTGGTTAGCAATTATTTGTGTGCATGTATGTGTATATGTACCTATGTAGGAATGCATGCATGTAGGTAATAATAGAATACTTGCATGCATGCATTTATGACCTTGTCACGGTGTTGTATACTGGTCGGTGTAGTGTTTGGCGTATGTAATATCATATTGCATTTTTTTTATTTGCGCAAGGAATCGATATTCGAAATCACTAACACTTATTTCACCGATGTAGTGCAATAAAATTTTTGGAAAATTTGTTTTTGAGTGAAGTACTTACAATTATTGAACGCCAGAAACATGTTTCGCAGAACAAAGCAGCGATGGAAATTGCCTTTAAAAAAGCATCTTCGGAAAGCCTCACTGTATGGGAATACACAATGCATTTAATGTATAATAAATATCATAGGGCCTTTCAAATGCATTCATGTAGTGATTGGTATGAATAATTGCATACATTTTCATCCAATATGATGTATTTACAGAGTGCACCGATGTATCCCACCAGTGCTGCCAACTGGCAATCAGTTTAGTATTATATGTGCAAAAATATGTCTTTGAAATAGTTAACTTTGTCAGACATATATATATATGATATTGTCCAAGAGCTAGTTGTAAATTTTACGGGTGCCGGGTGTGAGTGCGCTAGAGACTATTGCACTTGGACAAACAACATTTGTATTGTCCAAGTGTTGGTTGTAGTTTTTACGGGTGACGGATGTGAGTGCACTAGAGACTACTGCAGTGGGACAATCAACATTTGTGTTGTTCAAGAGTTTGTTGTAGTTTTTACGGGTGACGGGTGTGAGTGCGCTAGAGACTACTGCAGTGAGACAATCAACATTTGTATTGTCCAAGTGTTGGTTGTAGATTTTACGGGTGACGGGTGTGAGTGCGCTAGAGACTACTGCAGTGGGACAAACAACATTTGTCAGAACAGAGGCACATGCAGCATGACATCAACTGGCAGTTTTTATTGCTCTTGTCAACCAGGTGTGTCATTACTGCACATTTATGTCACATCACATGTGTTACTGCTGTCATCCAGTCTACCTGGACGCAGCATTTGACTGTAGCATGATTTAGAGTAGAGTTCAACATCTTTGAATTACTGATGAATGTTAGTGTACAGACCACTGAGTATGTCACACTCAAGATTGCAAACTTGCCAAATTAGTCTTAGTTAAGGAGCGGTGTATAACTTTTAACCATTGGTATGTGTATGACATTTGGTGTTAAACATGTTATAATTCCAAAGTGTTTTATTATGTTGCTAACAGGATTCACTGGAGTCATATGTGAAACAAACAAGGACGACTGTGCTGGCAAGGACTGTTATCAAGGCACATGTATTGACGGCGTTGAGCAGGCATTTTGTCTCTGTCCAGTTGGGA
The DNA here is from genome assembly GCA_009193005.1 of Lamellibrachia luymesi. Lineage (NCBI taxonomy): Eukaryota > Metazoa > Annelida > Polychaeta > Sabellida > Siboglinidae > Lamellibrachia > Lamellibrachia luymesi. Next base: position 66,692 of record SDWI01000418.1, read on the forward strand.
AGATGGGGTCTGCCTGTGACAAAGGTACATCCCAGCGGCTGTGGCTGTTGCTTCTTGACACTACTAAAATTGGAGTCAAAAGTTGTGTCTTCCAAATCACTATTGTGATAATTTTACAGCTGCTTCTGATATATTATTTCAGGCTCATGCATTTTTATTGTAATCAGTTAATAGCAGCGTTTGACAGACATTGCTTCAGATTTTATATTAAAGTGCCTTATTCTATTGCTCAACAATAGTCTTTAAATATTACCACTTGATCTAGGAATTATCACAGAATGTCATATTCCACTCTAATTACCAAGTATTACATGCTTCTTGGATATCTACAGCTACATTGTGTAGTCTCCCAATGGTACAGGTTTAGGCGCTGACTAACACTAATCACAACACTGCATGTATGCGTGCGTGTATGCGTGAAACAACTTCAGCTGATATCAAGAGGACACTTATCTTGTGTGGTCTCACTAACTGAGTGTCAACTATTTGCAGACATTGAGAGAGATGTGGACATTCTGTTTGACGGTAGAGGTAGTGCATATTCACTGCCCCCATTTCTAGTGAACGTGTCCTCCAGCAGTCTTGGTGTGTGGGTGCGCTACGCAGACAAGGACGGCACTGGCACCTTCTTGAGTATGCACTCGGTGAAGTAAGTAGTTGCATTTCGTATTTTGTGTAATATGCTTTGTAGTATGTAGCTTCTGTATATTACTCAAATATGACAGAATGATTAAAATATATATATATATATATATATAATTTAATGCTGGTTTGATACAAGTCTACATTTGAATGTAATTCTGAAGCTAAATATGTAATAAGATTTAACAATATGTGTTACATGTTTCCTGAATATCTACCCAAGTACACATTTAGTCAAACATCATTGTTTCACACAAAAATGTTGATCATGACATTGGTTATTTTATTAAAATGTATGTTATATTTACAGATCACAGACCACAGCTCATGTGACGGGGACCATCGTGTCCATGAGTGAGACAGGTGTGGAGATGAGTTTCAGTGATGGCGATGTTGTCAGTTTGACGTATCCTGTAGGCACACACATCAACAATGGCAACTGGCATTACGTGGCACTGAGACTGGAACACAACGAAGTCACTTTGTATCTGGATGTATCCACTGACAGCTCAGACAGTTTTACACCAGTTGAACCAGTCTAGTAAGTGATTGTGCTATAACAAATTTATTGGTGGATTACAAAATAGCAAACGACTTGTTCAAGTTAAATCAACGACAGCATCTGGCCAGTAGGCAGTCTTCAGTTCCATTGAAGAGTGCACCTGTGAAGTGTAAGTGCAAACATTAACATTATTTCCTGAAATTTGTTGGAAAATGTAGCCATTTGTATGACTGCTTGGTCTGACAGGATTGGTTAAATATATAGTAGCACACAACACCTGGTCCACTTTATCTCTGGCCTGCACCGCTGGATCTTAATTGTACATTTGTAATAGATCTAACAAGATTTAACAAGATTGCCAACCAAGGCAAAGGCCCAGATGGCAAGTGGACAAGGAAGCCATTGGCCTATCAAGAGTCCAATTTTTTTTAATCTGTGTGTAACCCGAATTTTTGAGATATGTGTCAACCTTGTTTTTAAGCATATTCCTTTGTGAGAATGAGTAGTTCCTGATATCCAACCTACACTGATCCTTTACTAATGTTACCTCATGTCCTCTAGTTCTACTATCTTTCTTGAGTGAGAAAAACACATTTCTATCAATATTTCCATACCCATTCAATATCTTAAAAACTTAAATTTGATCTCCTCTTAACCTCCTTGTCTCTAGGGTTGTTAAACCACATTCTTTTAGAAGTTCTTCATAATTAAGGTGTCAGTTCTGGAATCATTTTATTTGCTCTCCTTTGTATTCGTTCAAGCATATCTATATCCTTTTTACAATATGGTCTCCTTTGGAGACAAGTTAGCAGTGATTGTTACTTTCTTTCAATTGGGTTGCATCTATGATGTGCTGTCAATTCATTTGTGGCAGTAAACAAGCACATACAACTATGCACACATTTATACTTGCATGCACATGTACTTACATGTGCACCCACACATGTACTTACATGTGCACCCACACATGTACTCACATGTGCACCCACACATGTACTTACATGTGCACCCACATATGTACTTACATGTGCACCCACACATGTACTTACATGTGCACCCACACATGTACTTACATGTGCATCCACACATGTACTTACATGTGCATCCACTGATGTACTGACATGTGCATTCACCCATGCACTTACATGTGCACCCACACATGCACTTACATGTGCATCCACACATGTATCTCTTGAAGAAACCTGTTTATTTCCAGTGTGGTTTTGCACGTTGGTGGATCGGAGTCACACAGGTTCCGTGGGGCGCTCAGTCTGGTCCAGGCCTGGGACATTGCTCGAAACAGCACCGAAGTCAGCAGTGTATTCAATGCCAAGAATACTCCTGTCACCAACCCGTCCTATTCCCGGGGCCTGACTGCTGACTGGGGCTGGGACAGCTTTCAACCTGGGCCAGGCATGACAAGGATGTCTCCTTCCAAACGTGGTCAGGCAAACAAAAAATCAGGTGATTTAACAGACAAGGTTCCAACCTAAACCAACAAACTCTAGGTGGCAAGTGGACAAGGAAGGCATTAAGGTCCCACCAAAACCAACAAACGGTGGCAAGTGGACAAACAACACTATTAGTACTAATGTAAATAATGTAGACTTTCTTATGTATGAATGTATATATTTAACAATATTTAACAAGATTGCCATCCCAAACAACAAGTTCCAGATGGCAAGTGGACAAGGAAGCCATTGGCTTATCGAGAGTCCAACAATTTTCTCAGCTATGTGTAGCCCGCCCTTATAAAATTCTATTTTTAAACATATTCACACTACTAGCATTAACACAATCATTTGGCAGTTTGTTCCATTCATTTATAACCCTCTGTGAGAAAGAGTACTTTCTCATGTCCAACCTA
>SDWI01000418.1:72448-113961 GCA_009193005.1 Lamellibrachia luymesi
GGCTCTGAGAAACTTGCCGGACGGGGCTGTACATGTGTTCAGTTCCTGTCTGGTTTGCTTTGAGGAGCTCACATTCCTGTTAATGTGCTTCCCAAAGTGGCTGCGTGATAAGCAGTCCACTTTGCAATAAAACGTCATTTATTTGGCCCTTTTCAATCTCTACTACATCAGACTTGTGTTGGTTATTGCATAAATATATATATATATATATATGTGTGTATGTTTATATATATGTATGTGTGTATGTATGCACACACACACACACACACACGCACACACACACACACACACACACACACACACACACACACACACACACATGGCCACAGTGTTGTTGTCTTCGTCATCCTTGTTAACTCGGCTGAATAAATGAGTATTTGGCTGTAAAAAGTGACAGATTGTACAGCTGCCACCCAATTATTGCAGCATCATACAAAGAGGAATCCTATATAAGAACCAGCTATTAACTGTATGCATACACATCCTATCCAGAAGAATCCTATATAAGGACCATCAATTACTTGTATGCATACACATCCTATCCAGACGAATCATATATAAGGACCATCTATTACCTGTATGCGTACACATCCTACCCTGAGGAATCCTATATAAGAACAGCTATTGCCTGTATACCTACACATCCTATCCAGAGGAATCTTATATAAGGACCAGCTATTACCTGTATACGTACACGAGCAAGTAAAACACTTACTGCCCTGTAAACTGTGTCTGCCATTGATCTTTTTCAGACAAACTGCCCCCTACAGTGACCTGTCCCACACAGGATGTTGCACAAGTGGCTGAAGGTCGTCTCACAAAGGTCACATTTCACAACACTAATGATGATCAAGAAAACAATCGCAATAATCATCAATCAGGTGTGTGTGTGTGTGTGTGCGCGTGCGTGCGTGCGTGCGTGCGTGCGTGCGTGTGTCTGTATGTGTGTCTGTGTGTGTGTTTGTGTGTGTGTCTGTGTGTGTGTGTGTGATAGCAAAATGCAACCAAAATAGCTGCATAAGTTTGTACTTCTGATTACGATATAATCATACTTGGGAAATTGCTATCATTAGTCACTTTTGTAATTTACTGTCTTGTATATGCAACAACTCTGTATTAAATAACTGAAACAAACTTGAGTGATACAAACTGTACAGGATACAAACTGTACTGTAGTAACCATAACACATTACCCGGTATTTGGAATTATTTAGGCATAAACAAAAGTCATATATTGCAACCATTCAAGATGAACAAACAACTGTATTATGCAATGACTCATTAACATATCTTTATTTTATTAATTATTTAATTTATGCATAATTTTACTAAAATCTAGTCCATATAACATTTTATTTCTAAGATTTATCTTCACAATAATAATAATAATAAAAGTACTGAAATACTGGCTGTTTACTTGTTCCACATTTTCTACATTAAAATCATCTGTACATAGCTACATAGTTTCATAGTTTCAGTTGTCTAAAGAGCAACTGGTAAGGGCGAAGTTAAACATAAGACAGAATATATGGCAACCTGGAAAAAACTGGTTGTTTATTTGTGGTCATGTATGTTTGCAATGGATCAGCAGATGGAACTAATTGTGTTGCAGGGGACAAGTTCCCAGTTGGAGTCTCCCCTGTCATCTACAGTGCATCAGATTCTGCAGGCAACCGAGCTGTGTGTCATTTCAACATCTTCCTTCGCTGTAAGTCAACTGTTCAATGAAACTTATCAAACTCCAACGTCAAATACCACAGACAACTGTCTTACAGTTTGACAACCCTGTGAAGCCAGGCGTGGGCCATAGACAACTGTCTGTCTTACAAGAACAAGAACAATAAGTTTATTTTTGACCCCAAAAATAATAAATAATAAACCAATAGACATATTAGGGGTATGCATTTACACAAATAAAATATATACACATATACAATAATACAAATTTGCATACATCTTTGTTTGAAACCAGTATAGAAAACCATCATTAATTAAAACATAAACCTTTTAATTTAAAAACAAATAGGGATAAGTGGCTCCCATTAAGAGCTCCATTATATAAACGTGGATTTTATCTGGCCGTAAGTGTTTTTTACCTGTTGATATAATCAATTGTGTGTATGTACTTGGGTTTCCATCTATTAATGAACAATTAGCATTGCTGATTTTGGTGTCATGTTACATAAACTGTAAAGCATCGCAGGCTATGAGTGTATATATTTTCTTTCACTATGTCAGAAGTGTCGTAAATAATGTATGGCAAATTATATTTAAGACATTTTTGGCAGTATGTATAGTTTTAGATTTCCGAGTGTCGTTAAGGTGTATATTAACATTTAGAGTAATCTGTCAGTTTAATAAATAAACAGATACATTTCTATTAATGTATTTAAAGTAAAAGTAAAATTCTTGTAACTTTAATTGATCTTCTATCTTTAACAAATTAAGTTGTTTAAAAAGTGGCTCAGTATATATCCACTTAAAGTTATTATGCGAACAGCTTTTTTCAGATTTTTCATTAATCTGTTTCCTTTGTGTCCCCATGCCATAATACAATAGTTCATATGGGATAATACTAATGAGTTATATAACAATTTTATTATTTCTAGAGGTAAGACACATTTTAGCCCATTTAATATGCAAATAATAATTCATCCACTTTTTCAATATTTGTATTATCTATTTTAAGTGTAAGGGAATGTATACCTTTACTGGGGACTGGTGAGTAATAAGGGATAGACATCATATCATTGTTTATGAAAAAAAGCAACAAAAAGAAAAGAAAAAACGAAGATTTGGATCATCGACTTTGTGAGAAATTCCAAGGAGAAAAAACACACAAAAATAATTAATTAACTTAGACATATCTTTACATAAGTTTAGCTTTTTCCAAGTTATAAAGCAATATCACCCACACCAATCACCAACAACACAAAACTAAAACAACATCTTCCATTCAGTTTGTGCTTGGTCCAGTGTGAATATAGTGTGTTCTGTCTTCAGTGGGTGTCTGCAAGGATCCAGCTGCCCCCATTGATGGCAGTGTGCAGTGTGACAGTGTGGACCACTTACACAGGCGCTGTACAGTGACATGTGACAGCAACAAGGCGTTCCTGCGTCCAGTGCCCAAGTTCTACTCGTGTGGTCCAATTGGTGTGTGGAACACAAACAGCCCAATGAACAGGTTCAAGTTCCCACCGTGTGGACGTAAGTTGATATGTATTGATATGGCCCATTGTTTGGTGAAAGTCTTTGTTACTGCAATATTTTTTAGTATTATATATTTATATAATTTGAAATTAAATGAATATCCTGTCGTAAAATAACAATAGCAAGCATTATTCAATAGCTGCTATACATTTAGAAATATGGTTGTTTAAATGGCATTTGTTGAAATGACCAGTCAGACCAATTGAACTGTTTGTATTATTGAGTCTTACTTAAATTCCTGGCAGTCCTGCACGTCCCTGTTCGTGATATTATACTTAAAGCAAAACAAAATTCATGATTATTACACCATGTAGTTTACTTAGAATGTGTTCTAAAAGTGGGAGATTCCAGACATTTCTCCAGTTGAATGAGGGCTGACATGTTAACCAGCACGACCGATAAGCGCATGGGCAGTTCTATGAAAATCAGGTAACCTAGACTATGCGTGACATATTCAGTGAGGCCGGCATACACATAACCAAAGCAGTATCAAATAAATGTGATATTTTTTCAGAAAGAGGAGTAGTTTAACAAACAAAAACCAAAATATGTTACATAAGTTGAATTTGGATGAAAACGGCATAGCCATATCCTATTGGCAAGTGTAAGAATAGGTGTTTACAAATATATTTTCATTTGGCAAGCGAATTTTGCTAGACTATGATGTTGTGTGTTCAGCAAGGTTTTCTTAGTAAACCACCCAAAACCATGACTTGTTTCCTTTTAATGATTCTGGTTTTTTCCTGAGCATTGAGGCTGTAGAAGTGATATCATTATTACTTTTTCTAGTCATAATGCTGACATTATCAACCGCTTTTTGTTTCATATATTGCTTAGATCTGACGTCAAAAACAAATTTTCACTCTGTCTCACTGAAGAAAGAAACAGAACAACTGATATGTATCAGACCATGTAATCTGTTTCATTTATCTAGAAGAGAAGCCAGAACATGAAGTCTTTAAATGACTGAGATGTTTTGTATTTGGTCAGTAATATTTTGAACTGAGGGCAATAAAAAGACAAGACTGAAATGTTGGGGTCTACATAAAGTAAGCCTCATCCCAAATGATGCTATTAAAACTCCATCCTCAATTGATTGAGCTTATCGCAGATCCTGTTCACTGATGTCCAAATATGTAGACTTGACTTTAGTCATTAAATCTGATACGATCAAAATAGTGGATATTCAAAATGGTAAACTCTTTGCGGGTCAATGTTGATCAAGGACATGACTTCCAACCTCTGGTCGATCACATGACAAAGTATCGAAATTTCATCAAGGTAGAAATTTGTGCGGTTTCAGCGTTTCCATTTTCCGTTCAATTAATGTTTGACCAATCATTAACTAATTTAATTAATGATTTTTCGCAAAATTAATTTCAAATGCGACTAGCGAAAAAAAATGAATTGAGGAGGGGCGTTTAATGTTGATTTTTTTGGTCACAGTTATTGGTCCACTGAAGAAACGCCTCAAGTTTGGCTGGAACTTTGATTTGTCTGCTGACTTTACTGCTGACAAGGCCAGTGAGATGAAAACACGGCTGTTCCAGAAGTTTGTGGACTGGAACACAAAGCTAAAGAAACTACAACCTGGCACTCCTTTCTGTGTGAAAGCTGACTGTTCAGACGTGATCATCAATGTGACTAACAACATGAAAGATTTCCACATAGAGATCAACATTGATGCAGTGGCGTAAGTCTCATATTGAGTTTGTAGCTGTTTTAACTCCGTTGAAATTGTTCTTGAAACATTTTAATATTAAAGCTGAGACACAGCACAGATTGTGTAGTTTGGTCCTGTGTTGTTTCCTCACAATCCTCTCCACGTGTGTCCTCAGTCTGCAGTAGGCCATGTGTTGTTTCCTCTCAGTCCTGTCCACTTGTGTCCTCAGTGTGCAGCAGGCCATGTGTTGTTTCCTCTCAGTCCTCTCCACGTGTGTCCTCAGTCTGCTGTAGGCCATGTGTTGTTTCCTCTCAGTCCTCTCCACGTGTGTCCTCAGTGTGCAGCAGGCCATGTGTTGTTTCCTCTCAGTCCTCTCCACTTGTGTCCTCAGTGTGCGGCAGGCCATGTGTTGTTTCCTCTCAGTCCTCTCCACTTGTGTCCTCAGTGTGCAGCAGGCCATGTGTTGTTTCCTCTCAGTCCTCTCCACGTGTGTCCTCAGTCTGTTGTAGGCCATGTGTTGTTTCCTCTCAGTCCTCTCCACTTGTGTCCTCAGTGTGCGGCAAGCCATGTGTTGTTTCCTCTCAGTCCTCTCCACTTGTGTCCTCAGTCTGCAGTAGGCCATGTGTTGTTTCCTCTCAGTCCTCTCCACTTGTGTCCTCAGTGTGCGGCAGGCCATGTGTTGTTTCCTCTCAGTCCTCTCCACTTGTGTCCTCAGTGTGCAGTAGGCCATGTGTTGTTTCCTCTCAGTACTCTCCACTTGTGTCCTCAGTGTGCAGCAGGCCATGAGTTGTTTCCTCTCAGTCCTCTCCACTTGTGTCCTCAGTGTGCGGCAGGCCATGTGTTGTTTCCTCTCAGTCCTCTCCACGTGTGTCCTCAGTCTGCAGTAGGCCATGAGTTGTTTCCTCTCAGTCCTCTCCACTTGTGTCCTCAGTGTGCGGCAGGCCATGAGTTGTTTCCTCTCAGTCCTCTCCACTTGTGTCCTCAGTGTGCAGCAGGCTATGTGTTGTTTCCTCTCAGTCCTCTCCACTTGTGTCCTTAGTGTGCAGCAGGCCATGTGTTGTTTCCTCTCAGTCCTCTCCACCTGTGTCCTCAGTCTGCAGCAGGCCATGTGTTGTTTCCTCTCAGTCCTCTCCACGTGTGTCCTCAGTCTGCAGCAGGCCATGTGCATGACCACCAGTTGCCATATCATTATGTTGGAATTAGTATATTATATTGTGGGTGTATTTAACAATTAACATTGAAAATGTTATAGGGCGAAGGTTGGAAGTAACTGGCCAGTCATGGAAGCAGTTACTGAAGAAGTACTGCTTAACCATGGATTCGACTTGAAAGTAAGTCTGTCTTACCTGTCTAGGTACACCAGTTAATATAGCTTCATGTAAATTGCGTGTATACTAATGATGTAATAACTCCAGTCTTCATGACATTAACATTGTTGTGACGGAGCTCTCTGTCTGATGAAGATGAGTAAGCCAGTAAAAAGACCTAACATGTCAAAGTGTCCTCAAAGGATAATATTAACAGTACAACATAAATAATTCAGGCTACTTAATCGACATGCTTGATAATATTCCAAACAAACAATTGCATCTAAAGACTCTCAAATCCAAATAACATATGCTTGTAAATTATATCAGTTGAGGGGGATCTAAATGTCACATGTATGGAAAACAACCGTTGGCATGGCTGGTCTTTGTGCAACGTTGCAAGTATCACGTATAGTGAAGGTTAGAATGACAGATCTAGAACTTTGTGTGACAGACACAGACAGCAAAAACCTGATACTTAAAATCATACATATTCACATTTTAGCATCTTGTCAGTTTTACCGACAAATAAAGATGTATAGAAGGTGCTAACATTTGATTGATTGATTGTGTTTCAGACAGGTTTTAGAAGTATCGTAATAACGGTTATGTTTCGAACAGATATTGACATCTTAGGCATCCAGAACCTGTATTGGATGCGATGGTTTAAACCATGGTTTATTACAATAAATATGCCATGCACTACATATACTCACAACACAATGTCATGCTCACCCAGCTAAGTTCTTATTTCTCTCTTTTCTCTCGATGACAACTGACATGTAAATAATACAATATTCTCTTCAGGCCATGGATGGTGCAAAAGACATTGATCGGATGTCATTCTGGATTGAAGAAGAAGTTGCATGTGGTGTCAACTATCAGGCAGCTGGTGACGCTTGTGGTATGTGATGTATACAAGTGATCTACAAACTGTGCTAGTCGAACCATTAGTGCTGGTATGAAAATTTAGACGAAAATCAAATTACACTCGAAAATGGTTTTTTGCCAACTTGGATATTTTTAGTGATGGGTGTTGTTCAATACCTTGAAGTGTCTTCTTCATTGTTCTATTTGTTTAGTTTTATTAGTTTATGACATAGTGTCAGACCAACTCTCAGTAAATGTGCATTTTCACTGGCCATTTTCAATTCTTGGACAAGTCTACACCAATATTTATGAGAGGTTACTACTACAATATTATATGCGCAATTTCTTCTCAGGGAATATGCTTCTACATCTTGCTTATCAAAAACTGCATCAGCCTTAAAAAAGTTGATTGGCACATATAATTGTGCAAAGGTGATTGGTACTGGTGTCTCACAATGGCTTAGCTTACAGTTGTAACATACATTTCTAGTATCTATGGGTACTATTTTAGTAAACAATGATGTTAATAATTTCTCGATATTTACTTGTATAACGTTCCACTTTCAGTGAGATGTACGGCGGGGACTGTCTACAACAGAGCCACCAAGACTTGTGACGACTGTCCCATTGGCTCCTACAGAGGCCCGATAGACACAGAGTGTGACACCTGTCCATCAGGAAAGACAACGGAGACAGTTGGGTCTACCAGCAGCAGTGAATGTATAGGTAACGTAATCACACTGATTCGGTCATGTAGTCCTCTCACACAACCTGCCACAATATGTTTTCAGAAGCAATATTTCACTACCTTTTCCAGGATGTTTTCTCCACACTGAACGTGTTTTATCTTCACTCACCAGTTTTATTAAAGATGGGCTTTTTCTGACTAGGAAGTGCAATTCTTGGGTATGAGTTTTCTCAGGGTTATCGTCGAGGGCACAGGTACTATACATTATTTAAACTAGATGTGCAGGGGAACTTACAGAGAAAACTCAAAGGAGTATGAATACACATCCAAAGAAATGTTCACCAATTATTCCAGAAAATGATCGTAAATGTGTAAGCTTAAATGCCAGGAGCATAGTAAATAAAAAGCGAGTTATACGTTATGGTAGCAGATATTGACACTCATGTAATAGGTATCACATAATCTTGAGCAAATAAAGATATAGTAGATGCTGAGTTAGCACTGACAGGCTATGCAATGTTTAGGAAGGATAGACGAGAAAGAAGGGGAGGTGGAGTAATTTTAGATATTAAATAATCTATCCAAGCATATGAAATAACACTGAAAAGTGAAACAGATTGTGAGGAAGCAATTTGGTATAACATAGTTACCAGGAACTCAACATTAACAATAGGAGTAGTTTATCGTAGTCCTAACATAGGACAAGAGGAAGATGTAAATTTACAAAAGGCGATAAGGGAGGTGAGCAAGGGGGAATGCGTTATAATGGGTGATTTTAACCATGGCCATATACAATGGGAATCATTAGAGAGTGCTGGAGGTGACGACCATCAGTTTCTACTTCTATCACAGGATTTTTTCCTTATTCAACATGTCTTGGAACCAACCAGAGGTGGGAATGTGTTAGATTTAATTTTTTCTTCTCAAAATCAATTAATTTGCAATGTTAAGGTACACGAACCTTCGGGTTCCAGTGATCATAATGAGATCCATTTAATATAAAAGTAAAAACAGGGAATACATATAAAAAACAATGGAGAAGGAACTTCAACAAAGGCAAATATAAAGAGATGAGAACATGTCTAGCGAATATAGATTGGAATAACTTGCTGAAGAACAAGACAGCAACAGAATGCTGGATTTGTTTAAAATATGAAATTGAGGGCATTACTGAGGGATTTGTTCCATTAAGAAAAGAGGTTATTGAAAAATTGCTCACAAGCAGATGCTGTGGTGGTATATAAACACATTGGACATGTAGAAAACTACACAAACTACAAATAGGCACTTACTATAGCTACAGCTGAAATTAGAAAATCCAAAAGAACCTTTGAGCAAAAATTGACAAGTAATATAAAAAATGACAGCAAGAGTACACAGAAAGTTAAAGATAAAGTTGGACCACTGGAAAACAGTGGGAACAATTTTAGACGGGTTTCAAATGGTAGAGGTCCTGAATGAGTAGTTCTGCTCAGTTTTTACCACAGAAGATATCAGCTCATTTCCAATTCCAGTCACTAAGTTTGAGGGTGATAAATCAGACCACTTAGGGCAGTTATGTACAACTTCTGAAATGATAGTATATAAAATTAAGAAGATGAAAGAATAAATCACCTGGAGTTGATGGAATACCACCAAAACTGCTTAAGAAAATTTTAGAGTAAATTAGTACACCATTTCAAAAGTGTTTAATTTGTCACTAGAAGAAGGAATAGTTCCATCAGAATGGAAAGAAGCAAACATTACACCGCTATTTAAAAAAAGGATCGAGGAACAAGTCAGAAAATTACAGACCAATGAGTTTAAAATCAGTTGAATGCAAATTACTAGAAACCTTAATAATAATTATTAGAAACCACATGGTGGAATTCATTGTAAAATGTAAATTAATAAATCTCAATCTTATCATCTCAATATGGCTTCCTAAAAGCAATGTCATGTCTAACCAATCTCTTATGTTTCTTGGAAGAAATTACAAAGTGGGTAGATGATGGGTCACCAGTTGATGTTTTCTTCTTAGATTTTTATAGATAAACAGGATGATTTAGATAAATTGGTTAAATGGTCAGAAAAATGGTAAATGTCATACAATTTTGGGAAGTGTAAATGCATACATATGGAAACATGGATGAAGAATATAAAATGGTTGATGCTGTACTAGGTAGAACCGAGAAAGAAAAGGACTTAAAATTAGGAGTAACATTTAGGGCTGACATTAAAGTTTCAGAGAAATGTGGGATTGCTGCTTCAAAAGGTAATTTTAGGGCTAATTAGGACAACTATCACATATAAGGAGAAACAGTTAATTATTAAAGCAATAGTTATACCGCATTTTGAATATTGTATACAAGCATGGAGCCTATATATCGTAAGAAGGACATAGACAAGTTAGACAGAATATAATGAAGAGCAACTAAATGATTCCAGAATTGATAGACCTTAGTTTGAAAGTTGCTTATTAGAATGTGGTTTGACAACACTAGAGACCATGAGACTAAGAGGAGATCAAATAGAAGTGTTTAAAATAGTGAATGGTCATGAGGACATTGATAGAAATATGTTCTTCAAACTTAACGTAGAACCAGATGACACAAAGCAGCATTAGTTAAGGAACAGTGTAGGTTGGTCATAAGAAAATACTCATTCTCACAGAGGGTGATAAATGAATGGAACAAACTGCCAAATGATTGTGTTAATTAAGCTAGTAGTGTGAATATGTTTAAAAATAGAATTGACAGATATTTTATAAAGGCGGGCTATACATAGGTGATGAAATTGTTGGACTCTCGATAATCAAATGGCTTCCTTGTCCACTTGCCATCTGGAACTTGTTGTTTGTGATGGCAATCTTGTTAAATCTGGTTAAAGTTACAGGTGTGTTCTGTTGCTATAGACTCGTGTGATGCGGGCCACTCCTTCAAGGTGTCCAGTGGCCGCTGTGAACCGTGTGGCTATGGCTACTACCAGCCAGACACTGGCCGCACCTACTGCTTGGCTTGTGCCATTGGCCAGATGACTTCAACAGACACAGCTGTGTCAGAGGATGAATGCACCAGTAAGCGAGACCATACCTACTTGTCAGAGGCCATGAATGGTCATCTCGTCAGTTGCAACACAGGCTAAGACATATCAAATGTTCATCTACCATCAACATTCAGTGTTAATCTTCTATTTCGGGAAATATATTATATTTCCATTCAGGTGTGATTAACATTTAACAATTTAATTAACATCAATATAACTGTTGCACCATGACCTATACATGGTAGCTTGTCAAATGAATGCAAAGCCTTAACCAGGGAAGGTTCAGTTGTGAATGGTCACTTTTGCAAACACCCTTTTCGGAAACGACCCCTCCCCCTCTAATTTTTCACGAACATTTTGGGTTACGAAAAAAAGACCATATGAAATGACCCATGGGTGTTTTGGCCGACCGACTGGCCCGACTCCCGAGTCACGGCCATAAAAAGTTCGATGCAGGTCCTAGCAGCGTTTTTCAACCTGTCGGTGTCGCACGATGACGCACAAACAACATTATTATATACGTGTGTGTCTGTTTACATGAGCAACGTGCAGACATTGCAAGTGCCACCTTTTGATTGACAAAATTTCGACTTGTGCTTTGTGTCACGACCAGGGCAATAGCTGTCAGTCACTGATTGGCCACTGCTTCAAAAATGGCACCTGACTGTCGTGGAATTGATTCCTCCCTGTTGGGTCTTTCCAGGGTGTTTATATCCACCAGCCTCCCATCCAAAGATATAATATAAATCAAAGATATGCACCATGAATATACCCCGGGGTAATTAAAAGTATGACTGTACACTACACACTATACACACTGACTCAGTGACCGTCCAATACAGGAACTGCCAGGTCTTCTCGGTCACAACAGGTCACGCTTTGGCCTTGGCATTCTTAGGACATACATGGTGTTTGTGGGGCCTCAAAGAGATCAGCTGACGTAGCTTGAAAGAAGGGCATGCACACCCGCAATGCCTTTGATTGTATGTCCTGGGGCAATGCAAAGTCTGGCATCAAATTGACCTACTTGACATGATGTGGGAATAATAACAACCACGCTGAAGACCATTATCACAGTGAAGAAGATCCCAGGTACCATGACGGTACACGCCGCTGTACCAGTCCTGATGGCCATGCATGACATCATCCAGATAAGACTGGCGTCCTGATTCAAGGACTTGTTTCCAGGAGGGAAAGTTCACCCTATCATTGACTGGGTGAACCACTGGGTTATTCAGTGATGCCGAGAAGTCACCATCCTCGATGTCAGAAGATATATCGTTGTCAAACGGACCATTTATGTGCATATTGATGATGAAAACGGGGTATTAGTTTTGTATACAGATAATTTATTTCTTGGATTATAGATGGGTGCATATACTATACATGTATGAACATTCCATGTATTCATGGGTATTTTCTACGAGAAACAGCCGTTTGTCGCAATCACGTTTCCATAATTAACTCTAGCGTATTCAACACATATTACCATTTAATAATAAGAAGAAGACAACTTAAGTAGCGCCTAAATCCTCTGAAGCACTTGCTTATAGGTGCATCAAAATAAAACTGTTAAGCAATATCAGTATGCAACAGATACTATGTTTCAAGTATAGTGTACGATGTACAGCCGCTGGACAACGTTACGGACATACATTACATGAGTTAAGTCAAGGAAATGAAGTCATGCAGAAATGTATTGATTTAACTTGTAGTTTGACTGTGAACGTAGCACTTACCAAGGACTAATTTCTCGCTGCAAATTCTGACCATATCCTAGATTATTTCCTACTACAATTTTGAATTTGTCAAATCACACCCATTATTCCTTGTGTATTTACAGTACACATGTCATTCTGTTGCGTTCCAGGCTGCACAGCGGGTGAACAGCAGAGCGCTGATGACCCTGGTCGTTGTGAACCGTGTCCTGTCGGGTACTATCAGCCCAATGATGGAGAATACCTCTGTTATGAATGTCCCATTGGCTACTCAACATATGACACCGGTGCACATTCTTGCCAAGGTCAGTGTTAATATTCTACACATAAGATGTTTGCAACAATAAAGAAATAATGACGTGGGCACTGCAGTGTAATTAACTTATGTTGGAACGGAATTCACACACAACTGCTCATTATAGCGTTATATATTTTGAGCTATGAAGACAATCGTTCTAACTGTGACCATATTGTGCGATTATTAAGTTCATCCGTCTTGGTCGTGAATAGGTTTAGAGCAGCACTGTAAAGAAATACTATATTGTCGAATAATTTACGTGGCTGATTTGCTTTTTCCGTGGCACATTATAATTGTTTATATCCATAACATAAAATTGTTTGGGCTCACGCGAGATTAGTAGATAGAACATAGTTACCAAGTATATTATTGTCAAAATTAAATAAAAACCTAAATAATCCAGCCAAAAGTGTTCTGCTGAACACAGAATACAGCCTTATTCAAGGCTATCGTAGTAAGGAGAAAATATTGTAAACAGCATTGATCGAACACAATCCAGCTAACTTTAAATTCTGTAATGGCGCCGTGCAAATGGCAGGTAAATGCCACCAGGCACTTAGTATGTGACAGTTATAGCAACTGAGTGGACTTTGTCAAGTCCGGGTGTGAGAAGTCCTGGGCTGACTTTCAGGCAGATAATTTTAGTTTTGAGTGTAGGGGATGTACGAAGATGAAGGGAGATGGATCGGCTGAGGCAACTAATTTTGAAGATTGTGGGAAGGGAGTACTTCCAACTGAAACACCGATATACCTCACACTTGAGTATCAGTTGACCCTAGTTGAATAGCAACATTACTTATTAGGATTAACCAGGTGCAAGATGATATGGAAAGTACTGCATATGAATCATCTTGCAGAATATATGTTATGATGTCTATCTGTGCTGTTTCAGAGGTGGGTGCCCAGTCAAATTTGCCTCTCATCATTGGCGTCCCTGTGGGTCTCGCTTGTCTCATCGTCATCAGTGTTCTTATTGTCTGCTATATGTAAGTTCCCATAGCTTCAGAAATGTAACATGCACAACCACAGGCATGCACGCACACACGCAAACACCTCCACTCATCCCTAATCAAGACAAGACATGACAAGAAACATCAAAATTTTCCCCAGGAAAGTGGAAGATGGTAATTGAAAGGGCTTGTTTTACAATAACAAATACTACAAAACCATTTCGAGAAGCTACTGCAGACAATTTAAAACTAGTTTGGACATGTGAATTTCTGAGAACTAATCTTGTAAAACCATGTCATGTATGTAGACACAGTGGCATAATTTCTATTAACAGTGGTGCGTCTGTTAAGTAAAAATTCTTATGTGCAGGAGACGCAAACGGCAGCGCAGTGAGAGAGGAAAGCACCAAGACAACGAAACAGCTTCCCCATCATTGCAACCCAGTCAGGAGACATCCTTCTCTTCGGGAGGGGTGTACGAGACACTGGATCCACAAGATGCTCCTTCTCCGTCAGTGTACTCTCGGGTAAATCCTCCTACAACACCGGCACCAACATCGGCTGTGTACTCCGTGCTACATCGTCCAACAGAGGCAACAACTCCGTCAGTGTACGCCAGAATAGATCAACCAAGACAGACAACCACTCCGACAGTGTACTCCAGGCTTGGTCGTCCAGCGGAGGCCACAACACCGTCAGTGTACGCTAGAATAGATCGACCAGGGCAGGCAACAATTCCATCCGTCTACTCCAGCCGTAATCGTTCAGCGCAGGGATCAACTCATACACGTTGATACATCCTTGATCATGCCACACAGGAATCCACTGCACCACTCACACTTCATTTTGTGTAGAACTCATCACACCAAGAACAGGGTTGCATTACAAACTAATCAGCCAATAATCTGATACTTCTAATAATAATATTATATAAATTCAAGAAATACGTTGCACATTAACAATTATTTGCTCTCAACATATAAACACCTAATGTATATCTAAGTATACAACGGAAGAACTCATACATGTTAGTACATCGTAGATAATTCTACACAGGAATCCACTCCACAACAACATCGCGCTAAGTTGTACAATGTCAGTATCAATTATATCGTTAAATTTTGTATAGAACTCATCACACCAATAACGTAGTTGCATTACACACTAATATGCCAATGATCCCACGAGTCTAACCAATAACGTAATCTATTTTTTACGAAATTTGTAGTATTGTTGCACATTCATCATTATCATCATTTTATTTGTTTCCACTATTGTTGCATGTTTACCTGCTATGCAATGTTGGGAAAGAAGGAAGCTGAAGTAATGCAGCTTATAATTGCTCCTCCCATCAAACATATTTAGCAATGAAGAATATTTCCACGTGTCATACTGTCTATGATACATCATGATGACACAACGTCTACAGTTGAAAGATGCATTGAACATTTCCAATAACTGCTGTGCATATTGTAAAACAATCTAATACATTTCGAGTGTCAAGTTGATTAATTATATAAATCAATGTCACACCTATAATAGGTATAAATATTTAGTAGCTTATTAACACCTCATCCTAACTGTACCTCTTTTATATAAATAGTGTAAAAATACAGGTATACAATTAATTAATTATCATTACAACTAGCAGTTCACCTTATAACGTGCTTTGAAAGCATGCATATTTCGACAACTGTTCAAATAATTTTTTTTCTTCCAAAATTTTACTTCGTGGATCATTAAATATATCGTTTTCAGTTCGGATATACATCTGCTTAAATGTATTAACTTGTTTGGTGTGGCGAATTTCTACGCTACATATACGTAATTTCTGCAGATTCATAGGTAGCATGTTATTAAACGATCTGTACATTATCATAGCCGTTTTCAGATTAATTAAATCAAATCATTTCAAACTATGCAGCTTAAAGAATAAAGGAGTAGTATGGTTCAGTCTCTTAATTAACTCTACAACCAATCTTTGTTAGCTTTTTTGCTTTACGAATTAAGGTAATACGTTGGTTCTATGTGTTGCGCCAAACCTCTGCACAGTACATCATACACAGTAGAACCAATGAATAGTATAGAACAAAGAGTGCTTTATCATTTAGGACATAACTTGCTTTGTAAATTAATTGCGGTCGTTTTTGAAACTTGATTGTATCATTTTAACACTTTGTTTATAAAAAATCTCCTGATACATAATATATATCACAGTTAATTTTTTTTATTTCAAAATAAGTAATTGGTCTTAATTACGTTTAGCGATAGTTCATTTATGTGACAAACCATATATTTAGTTTGTCTAATTCCATGCATCATGTGTTAATTAGATCCAGCGCATCATTGCCGGAACAAAAACTATTAGTGTCGTCAGGAAATAACACAAATTAAAGTAACCTTGTCACATTACATATACCATTTATATACATCATGAAGAGCAAGGGCCCTAAAATTCGCATTTCTGTTTGTAATTCGATCTTCAGGCAACTGTTGTGATCTAGATGATATGTCATTTTTCAACTTGCACAGTTATGGATTGTTACCAGATGTTTAGACATATTTTTCCATATGTAAATGCTTTCATTCAGTCTTACTAGAATGAGTCAATCACTGTTTTACTGTCGTCTTATTGTGTGAACCAATTGTATATATTGACAATGCTTTGTGATACAGTACTTGAGGAGCCCTCTACTTTGTAAAATGTGACCCCGCGTGAACTTGTGGCGCCACCTAGAGTATGTATGTTGAACATGTGAACTCCCTCCCCTGTTCAAAGCTGGCTACGGACCTGGGTGTATACAGGCCAGCGTTACAAAGGGGTGGGGGTCTCAAATAATAGCGTGACGTGCTTTATGGATAGCCCCTTAACACAGATACTTGGTGCTGCCAGTCAATATCTTGATGGCTTCGAGAATAACTGCGACGTAATTCTAACAGTTATAACTTACAGTAGGCCCTAAGTCTAGCTACGCGCCTTGCCCTTGTATAATGAAACTTCCAACAGTCGTAGAAAGTCGCGTGACGTTGTTAAAGATTGTACGTAATTACTAGCATAAGCCATAGCACGTAATAACTACAATGTGTAATTCGATTATTCGTAGAAAAAGTAATAGCGGAATATAAAAATATGACGACACGACCGTGGGGTCGTAGATGAACTTGTGAAAGTCTGGCGTTCAAGCCCTGGATGCAAAGCGTCTCGGACTAGGACTTAGGCGTAGACCGGAGTAGCATAACATGCATGCATGTATGTCATGCTTCATCAAAACATACACAAAACAAGTCAAGCTAAATCATTTTAATCAAGATAATTACACAGGACGGTCCGTGATGTTTATACATAAAAAGGGCTACTTTTTGTATTTTGGTGTATGCTTCCGAAAGTGTTGTTGAAGTAATGTTGTGCAGTTCATTTTTACGAAGTCATGTTTCCAAGTAAAATATTACACCTATTGTACCTTTTGTTTTCTTATTTATTGACATGTATACTAGATAATTCAAGACGTTCCTATGTCCCTGTCATTTGAAATGTTCAGATTGTATGTAGTGTTGTAAATTGTTGGTGACGCTAGACCCATGATAAAAACCATGTTCGACTTCATGTAACTAAACTGTAAAAAAGTAATACATATTAGAGTTTGATGTTTATTGAAAAATAATATATATATAATGAGGTATATTTTTAATATATATATATATATATATATATATAATAAAAGACAATTTAGGTTTGTTTGTTTTAATGTTGACCTGCTTCAACATCAGTTATACATTTTTTTGGACATTGACCCATCATCTCTTTTAGCCAAATTTAGGCGTATAGCCCCCAAACCATGACTTACGCTTTAAAGACAGGAATACTAAGAGAATGCATTAAATAGCTGTTAAAATTAGCGGAAACTCTGAAATGCAATAGGCGTAAGTATTTTCATAAAATTCCTATTATTAAAACGAGTGATAACTTGAGACATCCCATTAAATGTACGTGGAGACATAGTTTGGACTACGATTTTCTAATACAAAGGCCAACATTTACAGCAGTGAACATACCGGTAACTACAATTTTCTTATGCTCTGTCATATCCGTAATGCCACACACAAGGCTGCATAAAGGACATCAATATATCAAGTTTAGTATTGATACTATATACTAGTACACTTGAATTGAATACTTGAAATTATTCAAATACCTCCAGAAGTATTTTCATACGAATACATGTTAAACATGTACAGCTGTATTTGAAAAAATAATTCAAATATAAATAGATCTACCACTATATTGTTTTGCCAAATTTTCACTGGATACAATATAAATTACATAATAGCTTGTCCAATGATTTTACCAAAATTAAATAAAAAAAATTGGACAAATATGCTAGCATGTCGTAGTGGATACTAGGTAGGTTTGAATTTTCTTAAATTTATTCTAAAAAGAGAAAAAGTATTAAAGGATCTTTAAAACTCCAACTGATTTTAGCTTATCGCGCATCTGATTTAGCCTATCGCGAATCCAGTTCGTTGATGTCCTAATATGTAGTATGTGAACAGTTACACGAGTACCGAGTACTTCCGCCCCTGAGTCATACCATGTAGTATGTGAACAGTTACACGAGTACCGAGTACTTCCGCCCCTGAGTCATACCATGTGCATCACTAAAACAGTCCGACCCAGCCTTGGCCGCCGGGATGAATTGGTGGGTTGGGGTGGGGATAACTTGCGCATTTTGGCTAACTGAACCGGTGGGAAGCATTTTGAATCGGTGCCTTTAGCAGAAAGAACTACAATATTGCAGAAAGATGGGAACTCATTATTATTTAAAGGGAGTATTTATTATGAAATCAATATGAGAGTTGAAATTGAAACACATACACTGTGTTACTGTAGTATAACTATAAGACAATAGAGATACCATATATTTGTGGATTACCATGACGCAGTGATGGGTTAGCGTAGTACAGTCGAGTTATCGAGTTTCTACACTAATTTTGTAGAGGTGGGGGAAAAGGTCAACGTTTTAAATCCAAGGGCTCACATTTTATTTGATGGCCAAATATGTCAGTAGAAAGAAAATAATTTTTTTTTAATCTAAAAAATCCGTGTGATTTCTTACTTTTTTATTAACTATGGCTAAAAAGTGCAATTTTTTGGTGAAAAACTAGTTTTTGCCATAATGCAACAATCATGATTAATTTATCTAATCATACATTTCTTCGCACAAGGAATTCATTAAAAGCATATACAAAAGCCTAAGACTATTCACTTTCATGACAATAGGATTTTCTATGTTTTAAAAGTAGAATTTAAATGTCACTCATGTAACGGAAATTTTCATAAAATTTTATTTTCAAATGGTTCATAAATCAGCATATAAGTGCCACACAAGTGAAATATAAGTATCACACAAGTAACGCTACATTACGTGTATGACACCTAATACCTATATACCACGGCCTAGTATAATTTTACAGTCTTAATTAATTACATTTCTAACAAATCTGGCAGTGTCCAGTAAATTGGCCTCCACATAAATGAAGGTCATTTAGCAATCATGATTTGACAGTGACACCATTAAAAATATAACCTAGCTGCTTTTGTTGATTTATATTGACAGATAATTAATTTTATTTAATATTGAAAAACCACTGTATAATTATTATATTGATTTATTCATTAAAAAATAATTAGTCGTTAAAAAAGAAATTCCTCGTCATATAAAAAAATCAAAGATTTTGTTTTATTGTTTGCAGGAGTAGTAACCAGCTAGATAGATGGTGGTGGATTAGTACCATTTCTGAGTTAGTATTCATTATCGGCGATAAGCTTGCGCTTGTCCATCAGGCAGTAATAGACATTCTTCAGTAACCAGCCGGAGGCGTGTCAGGCAGAGAAACTATAAAGCGAAATACGATAATTGGTCGATATAAATGAAGTGAATCAATTGTTCAGGCCGGCAGCGATCTAGATGTGAAATATGGCTGGGCAGTCTGAACGTGGGGGCGATGAGCGGGAAAGGAGTAGAGGTGGTGGAAATGATGGAAAGAAGGAGACTGGAAGTATTATGCATCCAGGAGACTAAGTGGAAGGGAGACAGAGCAAGGACGATGATGGGAGGGTACAAGCTACTGCACGCAGGAGGAGATGGAAGAAGTAACGGAGTGGGCATCATTGTATCCGAAGAGATCAGTAAGACGGTGGTCAGAGTGGAGAGATGGAAGGGGCGCATAGTGATGGCATGGCTGATAATTAGGAAACAGATGATGTGTGTTATGTCTGTGTATGGGCCACAGACGGGAAGGATGGAGGCAGAGAAAGAGGAGTTCGGGGATGCTTTGGAGAGGATGATGGGATGGGTGGAGCTGGAGGTGATGTTATGTATTGCGGGAGACTTCAATGCACATGTTGGAATAGTGGAATGGGGAGCGAGAAACCCATCGCGGAAAGAGAATATAATTCTGCGGACGTTCGTACATCATGAAAAAAGCGGAATGTCCGGCATGGGGCAAAATGTGCTCACCGTCTAAGAGGAAAAATCATTTCGCGAAAAAATGTACCGCACAAGAAAAAGCACGTAAAATTCGTAATCATGTCCACCAGGTGGCAGCACGAGATGACTCGGACGATGAGTGGATATACACGCTGTCAAACGACAGTGAACGACAATTGAAATGTCGTATGTTGGTTGGCCGTCACAAAGTGACGTTCTAGGTCGACACTGGTGTTACAGTGAACACACTGCCTGCACGTTATGCAGACAATATAAAGCGTACTACACGAACAACACAGAGGCTGCTCCACTAGGGATCTGCCATAAAGAATCCAAAGAACCAGGAAACATACTCCATCGAATTCGTGGTTGTGAGAGATAACTACACACAGCTACCCGGGTTCAAAACTACACACAGCTACCCGGGTACACAACTACACACAGCTACCCGGGTTCAAAACTGCGAAGAAGATGAAATTGATGAAGATCAATGAACAGAATATCGAGAAAGTCGCTACGGTTTCTCCAGTTGAGCAACATCCCGATCCGTTCGATGGCAAACTTGGGGCACTCCCAGGAAAAGTATATATCCAAGTCGATGAGACGATTCATCCAACAGTCATGTCCACGAGACGTATACCTATCGTTGTTCGTCCAAAACTAAAGACAGAACTAGATATAATGACAAAGTTAGGCTTAAACACAAAGGTGGAAGAGCCAACTCCATGGGTGAGCCAACTTGTAGTCGTAACAAAGAAGAAAGGTGGGGTAAGAGTGTGCATTGATCCTCGAGAACTGAATAAAGCACTTCTTCGTGGGCACAATACTCTTCCGATTCTCTAAGATACGCTACACGAACTTGGACAATTTCGCATGTTCACCAAAGCAGATATCTTATCTTGCTACTGGCATGTGCAACTCAATCGAGAATCTGATATGCTGACGACTTTCCAGACATGCTATGGTCGTTACCGATTCGTCCGTCTACCATTTGGGACGTCTGTCTCATCGGAAATATTCCACAAGAAACTCTTGGAGGCACTCGACGGTCTGCCAAGTGTCGTGTGCATCGCAGATGATGTAATAATCCATGATAAGGATCTCGAAGAACATGACCGCAACTTGACAGCTTTCATGGAACGTTGCAGAGACAACGGCATCAAGTTGAACCGATAAAAACTACAAATACGCATGAGCGATGTGACCTTCATGGGACATCGCATAGCAAAGATTGGATTGCAGTCTGATACTGAAAAGGTCAAGGCTATCGCTAAAATGGCTGCACCAACAAATGTAGATGAACTGCGTCGTTACCTCGGAATGGTTAACTACCTCGCCAAGTTTATGCCGCACATGACGGATGTCATCTACCCGTTGAGGAATCTGACTAAACACGACGTTACGTGGACGTGGTCAGATTCACAGCAAGTCGCGTTTGAAACTGTCAGACAAATGTTAACCAACGCACCTCTACTTGCATTCTACGACCCTACACATTAATTGAGACTCGAAAACGATGCAAGCGAATATGGGCTTGGATCAACACTCTTCCAAGAAGGTAAGCCTGTTGCCTATGCGAGCATATATATACGGGCGCCATGTCAATGTTGACACCCATCACAAACTACTAGTCGCTATTGTGACAAAACCGTTGTCAAAGGCCCCGAAACGTCTGCAAGCACGTCTACTGCGAACACAAGAGTACAACTATAAGCTAACATATAAGAGTGGAACATCGACTCCAGTTGCAGATGCTCTATCTCGCTCACCTCTACCAGACACACCGTGCTCGGAACAGGTGTATGTGAACAATATCTCGTTCCTACCCATCAAAAGTGATCGACTTTGTGAGATCCGCGTCGCGACTGAACAAGTCTGTCTTGTTTGAAGAACACCACCATGATAGGATGGCCGCCAAACAAAGACGCAGTGCCAAATTCACTGACTCCTTACTTCAGCTATCGTAACAAACTAACAGACCAATATGGAATAATTCTGCTCGGCGAAAGAGTTATCATTCCGGCTGCTATGCGACCAGACATCAAAGTCAAACTACACGCACATCACATGGGAATTAACTCATGTCTACGCATAGCTAGAGATGTGGTATACTGGCCTGGCATGTCGAGCGAAATTCGACAGCACATAGAGTCATGCGATACATGCGCCACTCACAGTGACAAACAAGCTGCTGAACCTATTTCATAAGAAACTATTGGAGGCACTCGACGGTCTGCCAGGTGTCGTGTACATCGCAGATGATATCATCATTCATAGCAACGATCTCGAGGAACATGACCGCAACATAATAGCTTTCATGGAACGTTGCAGAGACAACGGCATCAAGTTGAACCGATAAAAACTACAAATACGCATGAGCGAAGTGACTTTCGTGGGACATCGCATAGCAAAAATTGGATTGTAGTCTGATACTGAAAAGGTATGCGACCAGACATCAAAGTGAAACTAAACGCAGGTCACATGGGAATTAATTCATGTCTACGCAGACCTAGAGAATTGGTGTTTTGGCATGGCATGTGGAGCGAAATTCGACATTACATAGTCATGCGATACATGCGCCACTCACAGTGACAAACAAACTGCTGAACCGCTGTTCTTGCACGAAGTCCCTGGTCGTCCTTGGCAAAAGGTTGGTACAGATCTACTGTCATTTGAGGGAAGAAACTATCTGATCACAGTGGACTACTACAGTAACTTCTTTGAAATTGACTTTCTGAGGAAACGTTATCTGAAGATGTTATCACGAAATTAAAACACCACTTCGCAAGGCATGGTGTGCCGGATACTGTAATCAGTGACGGAGGACCTCAATACACTTCTCACAAATTCAAGATGTTCAGTGAAAAGTGGGGATTTAGCCATGAGATGTCAAGTCCTGGTAACAGTAAAGCGAATGGTGCTGCAGAAGCTGCCGTCAAGTTAGC
The DNA here is from genome assembly GCA_009193005.1 of Lamellibrachia luymesi. Classification (NCBI taxonomy): domain Eukaryota; kingdom Metazoa; phylum Annelida; class Polychaeta; order Sabellida; family Siboglinidae; genus Lamellibrachia; species Lamellibrachia luymesi. The sequence goes on from SDWI01000418.1 coordinate 95,610, forward strand.
GAAACGACTGCTAAGAAAATGCAGAACTGCACATGAAGACCCATACCTTGGTCTACTCAACCTGAGAAACACACCAACAGAAGGTCTCAAAACCAGTCCAGCACAACGACTCATGGGACGCAGAACGAAGACTCTTGTTCCCACGACATCTTATGTTCTGAAACCATCAAGTGGCTACTCCAAAGATGAAAGAGAACGAATGGCAGACAAACAAGCAAGAGTCGGTGTACGGTGTAGCAACAAGCGAGTACTGAGACCATTGCAACCAGGCAATCTCTTAAGAATTTATTCAACCCAGGCTCGGAGACGGGTGTGGGAACAAGCAACTGTGACTAAGCGGCTGTAAGAAATGACAACGGATGATGGATGTAAATATCGCCGAAACCGACAGTTTCTGCGAGAGTCCCCGAGACCCAGAGAAATAAACATTCAACGGTCTCCACTTCAACCATCACAGCCACTCACAGTTCCAGACGGGACAGTTAGCATTACTCCAACGAAGAGCCCCGACAAAGCACAATCACCTGTGAAAGAGTCAACAGACATCACACGACCCCCCTCGTTGCCGAACGTGAAACAACCATACATGACGATAACCGGAAGGCTGGTGAAACCTGTTAGAAAGCTGAACTTGTGAAACCTGTTAGAAAGCTGTGAAACATCGTACACATCTCACAGACGAAGCTTTTAAGATCTTCGTGTGGACATTTAATTTGGTGACATTTAAACATATGAAGCATACTTATACAGATGTTCTATAGTTGATTAATGCTTGTCACTATATTCATTTAATTTGCGTATCTATAATTTTTACGACATACTATGCTAAAGTATGTGTAATTTGTATGAAATAAGGGGAATGTTGCGTTATAATGTTATTACTACTCGCTAGATGACGCCACGCTAGTTGTTTGTATCAGATTGGGTCGGCTAGTAAAGCTTCTGTTCACGCTACACTTCAAGTTGTTATTCTTGAGTTATACTTCGTCAATACCTACGTAAGACACGTAACAGATACGTTCGTTATTTAAAATGTTTGCTCGTCTAACTATCTACGTCACACGTATAGCATGGATTGTTATGCCAGTGTGGGTGTATATTGCAACTGAATTCGAAAGGGAAAAGGATTGCTGGTACTTAACATTTTTTATAAGCTTTTTAATAGTGTTGTGTTCTGTCCTCGACTGCAAACGCCACGTCGACAGTCATACTTGTAGCTTCCCAAAGATGTCTTGTTTCCTGTTGGTCATGGACCAATAGGTTAAATTTAAAAACAATGCCGCTTTCAAAACACACATCTTTATTCGGGTTCAGCGGGGCGGAAGTCACAACAAAATACGGGGTTGCCACGTCCATGCACGGTTTCACGTAGTGCAACCCAAAACGGTACTTGTAAGGTAATTAGCATTGAACATAACATTCCTCTCCCCTAAGTTAAACAATTGCTAAAACTAGGCAGCGGGAGAGACTCTGGAGAAATATCACTCGAGCGCAGGGTTAGTGGTGTTCATTATCAGCCACTGTCTGCTACGGTTCACCTGAGCGTCTCTTTCGTGGATGAACCTGGTGTCTTTTCCATAGGCGCCCGTCACATAGACGTACAATAAACTAAGTGGACCCAGTTGGTTTCTATTACGGTCGGGATCCACTGGGGTTTACCCTGAAAGTGCAGAACCCAGCAGTTGTCGCCTGCCATGAATATACCATCCACAGCATGAGCATCATGTCGCTGCTGAAACCACATGCGCATCGATATACTTGCTGTCAACATTGACGGTGATTACAATCATTCAAGTGAACCCGTATAGTCATTGTGTATGCGGTGCCACGTCTGGCCTGGCCATTCCCTCAAATGCAGTGGTGCCGCTGGTGGTTGTTTCAATTTAAGTGTCTAGTCCACCACACGTTCACATAGGTACTTGTGGAATTTGATGATTCCGTTTACAAGTGCCAACCCTTCCTTCTCCGATTGTGCTTGCTTTTTTACAAGAGGGTATAGTTCAGGAAGCATAAACCATCGGATAGGCGGTGTGACAACACATTTCTAGGGGAAGCATCGCTGCTGACAATAATGGGTAGCTCAGGGTTGTAATATACAAACACTTTGAAGGAGAACAGTAGAGTTTCTTCTGTCTCGGTCCCAATTCCATTAGACAGTTTGGTGAGTTAGCTCGGGGAGCGGTGCCAAGATGGTGCTCAGGTTTCGTAGTAGTGGACGAGCCACTAGAAGCTGTGCAACTCCTGGGCATTTTGCGGTGCAGGTGCATTCTCAATTCTTGTCGTGTGTCGGATGGATGCCTTCTACGTCAATTTCGTGACACGACGTCTGCCGAAAAGTAATTTTTTTTCTTTTTCAGGCGTAGCCCTGTTTCTTGGAGTCGATATATAACCACTTGGAGATTGCAATCTTGCTTTTCTGGCGTTCTTCCCGTCACCAGAACATCGCCCAGGTAGACTAATGTCATTGGGATGTTTTGAAGCAACTGTTCCATAACCCTCTGGAATATACCCGGGGATGAACTTACTCCACATCTATTTGAAGCTTCGATTAACTATTTTGCAGAGTGGAAGGAAACCCTCTCACTGGACGGCCAGCTTCTCGTGATTCTAATGAGACAAAACTACACAAATATACGTCTTGCCCAGCTTTTCCACTGCTGCACTGCAACTGTGAGGAACATTGTTCTGACCTTCGTTCACGTCTTGTATCATCTCCTTTATAAAGACTTCATGGGGACTCTCCAAAGTTGGGACACAAATATGACGTTACTGCCTGCATATTTCGCATTGTCCGGGAACAGTAAGATGACCGTGTACTGCACCGATATAGAAGTAACAGCCCCAAGCCTGATGAACAGCCAGAAGATGACATACTCTATCTACGGTGGAATGCATTATTTCAAACTTCTCCTCGGTGTTGCGCCGAATGCCACCATTACGTTTGTGAGTTCTCTCATTCCTGGCTCGGTGTCGGACAAAGGGATTGTACAGAACAGCAAAGTCTAGGACATACTTGAGGCTGGGGATTTCATATTAGCTGACAAAGGATTTAATAATAATATATAATAATAACTTTTATTTGTATAGCGCCATATATCCGGATATAAAACCAGTTCAGAGGCGTTTAAAAAACAATATTTGTAAAACATAATCGCTACCAAAAGGATATAATAAGGAATTTACATATACATTTGTAAAGAAATAACTGTAAAATAATCGGCTAAATATTGAGTAAACACTGCTTTAAAATCAAGTAATACAAATAAATAACTAATTAAAATGCAATTAAAGAAAAAAAATATTTAGTAACGATATCTAACAGTTACTGTAAAAGGTTCTATAAACAATCTTCAAATGCTGTCTTAAAAAGGTGTGTCTTAAGTTGAGACTTAAACAATTCAAGAAAGTCAGCCACACGGATATATATATTGACAGATCGTTCCAAAGGCGCGGTGCCGTCATGGAGAAACCCCGTCGACCATACCGTTCCATATCATGGCGTGGTACAGTTAGTAGGTTGCTGTCGGCGGAACGAAGCCGGCACCTTGGTGTGTACGGCGAGATAATGTCAACAATGTACGCGGGCGCGAGATCGTGTAACGCGCGGTAGGTCAACAAAATAATCTTGTAGTTGATTCGCCATCGGACCGGCAGCCAGTGACGCGCAATAAGGGAGGACGTGACGTGCTGATGGTCGCGGCGCCGCTGTCGCGTTATTAGGCGAGCCGCCGAATGTTGCACCATTTGAAGTTTCTGAATTAAACGCACGTTTATTCCAAGCAGCGCAGCATTTCTATAGTCCAGTCTGGATGTAACTAGCGTGTGTACGATCGTCTTGTACGCGTGGGTCGTTAAGCAATTTCGAGCGACTTGTGTGTCAACATACACAAAGTGTTGTCCATGAAGACGCCTATATCTCTAACAAATGACTGCGGTGTTATGTCACGCCCACATACGTTGATTGTATCAACAGTTGGAGGAGCTTTACAGCTAGGCGCACAGAAAACAATTGCATCTTTCTTGGCCTCATTTAGCATTAAGTGATGGTCCATCATCCATCGTTTGACGTCAACTGTGCATTGCTCGATTCTTCGGATATCATCCTCGCAGGGTTGGTCACGAGGGAATCCCGCGTACAGCTGCGTATCGTCAGCGTACAAGTGATACTTAACGTTATGCTTGGCGAATATCGCGCTAACAGGCATGCAGTATATAGTAAAAAAACAGGGGCCCAAAAACCGACCCCTGTGGTACACCACAACACAGCTGTCGTTGACGAAACATGGCATCGCCGATTTTTATCGCCATCGTCCTGTTGGACAGGTAAGACATCAGCCATGCTAGTGCCGGGCCTCGTGTGGCGATCGAATGCATCTGCTGCAGTAGCATGACATGAACCACGGTGTCGAATGCCGCAGGTCGAGTAGAACGAGTACTACTCCCTTTCAATGATCAAGCGCCTGGATGATGTCGTCGTGAATACGGACAAGCGCTGTCTCGGTGCTATGACGTGGGCGATATGCACTCTGGAATGGGTCGAGAAATTGGTTTTCGTCGATGTAGCGCCGAAGGTCAATCGCTGTTGACATTACCTGATCCCTCCCATACTATTATCATTTTGTCGAATAGCTACTCCCGGTCGCCCCGGAGGAAGTTGGGTAATAAAAGGGCAGTTGCCATCTTGAACACAAATCACTTGACTCGCATAAATATTGTATTCGTAACAAACACGAACATGGTGCCCTGGGTGAGGAAGTGATAACTGTAAGTAACTACAAATGCTAAGATTGAAAAGTTCCTTGCTCCAGCGCCGCTCACGGAGGGTGCTAATCTCCCAGAGCAGTGGAAACGCTACATCAAAACATTCGGCCAGTTTCTTCGCGCAACGGAAAAGGCCAATTGCGATGACGGGGTCAAGGTCGCGTTGCTGTTACGTACTATAGGCGACAGGGGAAACGATATTTATGACTCGTTTACCTACGCAGCGGGCGAATCAGACCAGAATTACGCTAATGTGTTAGCCAAATTCGAGAGTTTCTGCAAACCTCATACCAACACTGTGGTGATGAGACATCAACTGTTAACGTTAAAACAGGGCCACATGTCTATCGACGAATTCCTGACTGCATTGCACAACATAGCACGTGACTGTGATCTGGGTGACATGTACGATGCACTGGTCCTACAAACACTGCTATTGGGTACTGAGAGCGACCGACTTCGACGCCGTCTATTCGAACAGACTGAGCCAATCACTCTAGAGCGAGCTATTGCGATGTGCAGAATATCGGAAGCGGCAGCAGCCGACATGAGAACGTTGAAGGTGGACGAAGCGGTGCATGCAGTGAACAGTAAGGTAACCAAGAAAAAGGTGTATTCACATAAAATGGTCAAGAGCAACTCGTCTGCTGGAAGCTGTGGTAATTGTGGATCCGAACACGCACCAAGACAATGCAAAGCCTACGGTCTGAAGTGTCACAAATGTGGAAAATATAATCATTTTCAAAAGTGTTGTCGATCGAAAGTGCGAGCCACAGCACACATGGTTGGTGAAACAGAGTCACAAACAGAGTCGGATTCGGGGGACTCTCTCTTATGCATCCAAGTGGAACGCCGTGACAGAAAACTAATCGCAAGTACGTACGTGGAAACTACAAAGTGGTGAGACGAAGGATGAACTGTCAGCTTGACTCGGCTGCAACCTGTAACATGCTAGCGAAGTCTGACTTTCATCTGCTCGGTAGCCCTTCTCTACACGATGCCGATACTACACTGGAGCTGTACGACGGATCTTTCAAACGTCCACTTGGCTGGTGTAAACTGAAGATCAAGGGGCAGCACTGGAAATTCAACGTCAAGGCCACACCAAACTTCAGTTTGTTGTCACTGGATACGTGCGTAGCATTGGGTCTTATACAGTATCCTGAGTACGTGAACTTGCTTGTGGAGAACTCTGTCAAACATCTGCTACACAACTACACTGCTGCATTTGAAGGAGTTGGTTGTCTCACAGGAGAATACCGTCTGGAAGTCAACCCGGATGTTCTCCCAGTCTAGAATCGGCCCAGGAACATCCCGTTATCCATGAAAAAGGATGTCAAGGCCAAGATCGACATTCTGGTAAAGAACGACATTCTAGAGAAAGTGGAGCACCCCACCCAGTGGATCAGCAGCCTGCAACCAGTAAGGAAACCAAATGGCAAGATTCGTCTGTGCATCGATCCACATAACTTGAACAAAGCGATCCGCAGAAACCATTTTCCGATGCCCACTCTCGATGATGTGCTACCAGAGCTAGCACAGGCAAAGATCTTCTCCTTGTGTGACGCGAAGGATGGTTTCTTGCAAGTAAAGCTGTCGGAAAGATCAAGTGACCTGACGTGCTTCTGGACCCCATTCGGACGATACAAGTGGAAACGAATGCCGTTCGGAATCACCTCTGCGCCAGAGGAATTTCAACGCAGGCTCTCCAACGCCCTTGCTGGGTTGCCAGGAGTGACAATAGTGGCGGACGACATCCTGATCTATGGAAAAGGTGACACCATGAAAGAAGCGAGAGAGGATCACGACAATAACCTGAAACAACTACTGGAGAGGTCATGCCAAATCAATCTCAAGCTAAACCTGAGTAAATGTCGTTGCCAGTTGTCCTGCAGACGGATGCGAGTTCTGTTGGACTCGGGGCAGTCCTGCTCCAACAAGGAAGACCTGTGGCATATGCCTCTCGCGCCCTGACTGACTGTGAGCGCAATTACGCACCATTGGAATTGGAATGCTTGGCGATCGTGTTCGCCACATCGAAGTTTGACCAGTATGTCTTCGGACACCCAGATGTCACCATACACACCGACCACCGACCATTAGAGGCGATACTCCACAAATCTCTGCTAAGAGCGCCGAAACGACTTCAAGCTATGATTCTCTCACTGCAGAGGTATACGCTAAAAGTGGTATACAAACCAGGGACGGAGCAAGTAATTGCAGATATGCAGTCGCGAAGCCTGTCTAAGGACGGTGGGAAAGGAACCCTGGCGCGCGAACATGTTTTCCAGATGGAAGCACAAGAGGAGGTATTAAGACGCTTCAACATACCCGATCTTACCTCAGACAAATACGTATATGACGCGCGATACCAGGCAATCCGCCGGGATACGCCCACTGACCAAACGTTGAAGAGACTGGCTGAAGTCATTACAGCAGGGTGGCCTCGGTCCATCGATCAGTTGCCGCAGTTGGTTCGCCCCTATTGGACATGGCGGGACGAGTTGACGATCCTGGACGGGATTCTGTACAAGGGGACTCGGATCATCATTCCCAAGTCATTACAACGAGATGTTATCGACAGATTGCATTCCAGCCACTAAGGAACAGCTGCCACACTACGCCGGGCCAGAAATGCAGTGTACTGGGAGACGATGGCAGAGGACATCAAACGTTTCACAGAAAACTACAAAGCCTGCCTGAAGGATGCACCAGAGCAGTGCAATGAGACTCTGCGACAACACACAATACCGGATATACAAGGCTCGAAGATCGGGTTAGATATCTTCACTTACAAGTATGCTCACTACTTGGTATTAGTCGACTATCTGACGGACTTCATCGATTTTGAGAAATTACTAAACCTATCGTCCGAGTCTGTGATCGACATCTGCAAACGGTCATTCGCGAGGTTCGGGATACTAGATATTGTGCAGACAACGGCCCACAGTTCACTTCGCGAGAGTTTGACAGCTTTAGAATCAAGTGGGAGTTTAGCCACTCAACCAGCTCCCCATACAGAGCACAGTCAAACGGCAAGGCAGAGGATGCAGTGGAGACGGCTAAAAGGCTACTAAAGAGGTCAACTGACCCGTATCTTGCACTCTTGGAGCAGAGAAACACCCCTACAACAGGAATGTCTACAAGTCCGGCTCAGAGGCAAATTGGTAGATCAACACGCTCGATCGTACCACAGATCAGATGTGATGACGGTTGTGCCACAATCATGCAAGAGAAAGCACACAAGCGAGCCAACATTCAGAGGAGATACAATAAGTCGGCCACAGATCTGCCAGCAGTGGCGGAAGGGACATATGTCCTGTTGCGTGACACAGCCACAAGCAAACATGGAAAGACGCCAAGGTAGTAAAACGCCTATCTGAGCGCTCGTACGTCCTTGATGTCGACGGGGAGACGGTGAGGAGAAATCGACAGTACTTCAGACCAATCAGTGAGGACTTCCAGAGCGACAAACAGAACGCATCGACATCAGAAGCCCAGCCATCGAACCTACCGCAACAGTCCTCGACCGAAGCAGATCTGGAGATCGTGCGTAATAGGGCGTCATCAGATCAGGACAGACACGTTACCCCATCGACAACTGATGACTCTCTGGTATCGACACCGTCACCAGCAGCTGACGTAACCTCATCGCCAGTGAAGACAACGAGATCCGGCCGAGTCATCAGAAGACCAGCACGGTTCAATGAACTGTGAGTTGAACTGTATCAGATTATACTGTTACATTAGTTACGCCGAACTGTACTAGTACATTCTATGGCTTTACTTTAGTTTAGTTGGTTTAGTGTTATTCAAATATCTCTGTATGAGAAGGGATGTTGACATTACCTGATCCCTCCAATACTATTATCATTTTGTCAAATAGCTATTCCCGGTCGTCCCGGAGGAAGTTGGGTAATAAAGGGGCAGTTGCCATCTTGAACACAAATCACTTGACTCGCATAAATATTGTATTCGTAACAAACACGAACAATCGCGACATGCCTCTCCAACAGCTTCAAAACAAAGCTGAGGTTTAAAATCGGGCGGTAGTTCTTAATGTCATTTGCGATTAGACCAGTCTCCTTCAACAGTGGCGTGACTAGCGCATGTTTCATGTCGGAGGGACTGTCGCAGATTCCAGCGATATATTAATGATGCCGGCTACAGTTGGTGCGATGCTGTTGATGTTTGTCTTCAGCAGTGCAGTCAGCAAAGGGTCGAGATAGTAAGATTTGCGAGGGTATTTATTCACGAGTCGGATGATAGCGGTGGCTGTTGTCAGTGTGAATGCTGACAGAGTGCAATGTTCGTGATTGATTAGCGGCAACGGTGGAGGCGCGTCACAGTGATTCAGCAAGCGGCGGATTTTCGCAGTCTTGTCGAAGAAATATACAAGAAAACGTTCGGCCAAATCCGCGTGCGCCGCTGTCCTAGGGAAGCATCGATGGTAATTTACACCCCAGGATGTTATTCGTGACTCGATACATAGCTTTCATGTTACGTGCAGACGATTTTCTGACAGTAAAACGCGGATTAGCCGTCACTAGTTGTTTTTTGTAGAGGTCTCGCAGAGTCGTGAAAATGTCTCTATGTACAACTAGCCGCGTCTCTCGCCATCGCCGGTCCGCTCGTCTCTCGCCATCGCCGGTCCGCTCGTCTCTCGCCACCGCCGGTCCGCTCGTCTCTCGCCACCGCCGGTCCTCTCGTCTCTCGCCACCGCCGGTCCGCTCGTCTCTCGCCACCGCCGGTCCACTCGTCGAAGTTGTCGCTTCGCATCTGACAGCTCATTGTTGTACCAGGGTGTCTTGTACCAGGGTGTCTTGTACCAGGGTGTCTTGGGGCGGATGGTGATAACACGGGTAGTGAGCGGTGTGACAATGGTGTTGTATTGGAGAGACAGTCCTGCGATGCAGTTGCTTGGGTCAGTTAGCAGTCGCGATGTTCTCAGGTCCGCGACAAACTTATCAATTTCAGCGTATTTCCTGTAACTGATCTCGGTTTGACCGTGACAAGGTCGCACTGGATCACGTGATGGTCAGTTAACATAGTGTCAACTGATACGGCAGATACGTCATGCGAGTCTCGTGTTATCACGAGGTCGAGGATGTTACCACCCACATGGGTCAGTTCCGACACGTGAAATCAGTCTCACAAAGAAGGGTCAGTGAGATCGCGAGCATCGCCAGCACGGTCATCGCCAGCACGATCATCGCCTGCACGATCATCGACAGCACGATCATCGCCATAGTGTACGTTGAAGTCACCGAGGATGACACATTCAATCTGCTGCGTGGCAGCTCGTTAAAGAACACGGCTGAACGTGTCGATGAATAGCCGGGATGGCGTAGACTTCCGGCCGGGATGGCGTAGACTTCCGGCCGGGATGGCGTAGACTTCCGGCCGGGATGGCGTAGACTTCCGGCCGGATGAAGGTGGCCGATATATCGTGAAGACTCGTTCGATCGACGCTGCAAGGACATGGCGCAATACAACTTCAATGCCCTCAATTGACTGGGCGGGCATGGGCGTTGTGGAGCATAGTTGAAATAATGTCTTATACATCACTCCGCCGCCCCGTCGGTCACTTCGAGGAAGGTGGCGGAAGTTGTATCCGTCAGGAATAATGGCATAGGTGACAGCATCATCATTTTCAGTGAGCCACGTCTCAGTCAGGCAGATTACGTAAAAATCGCGTTCGTTGATGTAGTCACAGATGGTATCGGCCTTGTTGCGGACTGACCGCCTTTTCTCGTTGAATAATCATCCTAGATCCGCACATTTGACATTTTCTAAATGTCCATCGTAATGTCCTGACCCGGTCATGATTAAGTTCTAACACAGACCCGGTTACTCTAACAAGTTGTCATACATACCCGGTCACTCTAACGAGTACTCATACAGATCGGTCACTCTAACACGTCATCATACAGACCCGGTCACTTTAGCAAGTCATCATACATACCCTGTCACTATAACGAGTTCTCACACAGACCCGGTCACTCTAACGAGTTCTCACACAGACCCAACCACTCTAGCGAGTTCTCATACAAACCCGGTCATTTTAACAAGTTCTGATACATACCCGGTCACTCTAACAAGTTCTCATACATACCCGGTCACTTTAGGGAGTTTTCACACAGACACGGTCACTTTGAAGAGTTATCACACCGATCCGGTGACTTTAACAAGAACGCATACAGACCCGGTCACTGTAGCGAGTTCTCATACAGACCCAGCCACTGTAACAAGTTTTTATTCAGACCCGCCTGGCGTCTCATCGGACTAATCAGGGTGGCGGCTGTTGAATCATGTTTCACAATTTATCATCATTTTGAATATCTATAATGGAACTGGTTTGTTTTGTTCAACACATAATTATAAATGTTGTGCTATGGTATGTCTGTGACGTGACCCATTTATAATCAACAGAATTGGTATAATTGTGTGACTCAAGTGAGTTTAGTTTCAGCCAGAGAGAACAATGGTTAGTGCTCATACACTGACTGATGTTTTAGTGTTAAATTGAGATGTCAAATGGGTTTAACATATGTTAACTGTTGCAACGCTTAAAACTGTCCTCAGCACGTTCATATATACAGCTGATTGGTTATAGCAGGATATTTAAATTACATCTACATTATGACTATTCAAGTAAGCATATAATATAATCATTACTATCCAGATTACAAAATCATACATGTGAACTAATTGTCAAAGAAGGCAAACCAGTCATGACAAAGAACAATGTAGGCATATATAAAACTTGTAGACCATATACTTATTGCCGCGCTGCAAGAATTGCTATACTTTTAGAATATTTGTGTTGCATATTGTTGAGGCCTTGAGTGCTGTTAACAGTCGTGTCTTCGTGCCAGAGCATAATTGGGCTAACTGCGCCCTGAGCTCAGTAGCGTTGCATGCATAATCTAGCGTATGATCTTTCTTTTGCAATGTGGCCTACAGGCTCCGTCAACGTGTCTATTGTGGGCGACCCAACTCAGCAAAGCGGATTCGATGCTCTGTACCGTAGCAGTGAGATTTTCATGTATGTTTTCATATCGATTTTTATTTGAACCAAGTGTGTTTTCGAGTGAGCAAATGCGCAACTATCATTAAATATTTCAGTAAACATAGCCTATGACTTTACAACCCACGTATAGGTGTTTGTTATTTGACAAGTCCCCTGGATTGTATTCACAGTTCGTGTTTGTTTCCAATCATGCATATATAATTTGTATTAGATAATTGTTTTATATACATTAAGCAGCGGACTTATCTGTATTCGCAGCGTTCTGTACACGGAACGATACACGGTACGATACACACAGTACATGGTACGATACACGGTACGATACACACAGTACACGGTACGATACACGGTACGAAGCACACATACTTGACAGCGTAATCGACTGTCTGGTGACGTTTAGTGGACGAATTATGTGCCAGTCGGTGGTTGAGAGCCCCACGCGGTGGTTGAGAGCCCCGCGCGGTGGTTGAGAGCCCCGCGAGGTGATCCGTGTCTTGTCGCTCCGACCAGGAAGTCTATATCTAAGAAATCAGCACTCGCTAGTACAGCCGCGGCCCACAGTCGAAACTAGGGCAAATCACAACAGTCACGCTTGGATGAGTACACGTTACTGAATCCACCAATTAACAAAACTGTGTATCTATAATGACACAGTTGGCCTCAAGTCATTCATATAATGTCACTCTAATCGTCCAACCACTGTGCACGTATTGATTCTAGTTGTACCATTGCCTCTCCGCCTATGCAAGACATCGGCTGGGACTTAGTTGTGTTGCTCTGTCACACACGACTGGTCATTGCCGCCAGGTCTCGCAGTGTGACGTATATTCCACCAGGTCGTGAGTAACTGTATCTTTTATATAACACCTGTGTTTTTTCAACTAGTCGCAGTGACGCTGGGCGGTAACGGGCGCTTTTTCCGTGCAGCCGCAATGGCTGAAGTTGGTCAAATGTCACCCGTCGGACGGTTCCTGTTGTCAGTCGCTTTCTCGGGTGTTCTACTGTCAACGATAAGCACGTTAGACGCTAAAAAGGTACGTACTCGAGTGGTTGCAATCATTGACGTATCCGATATCTCCCAAAGGGGGCTAAAGGCGTGGGTCAAGCTTAGTCACCCGTTAGTTTACCATTCTGCTGTGTAGTGGCGCAACAGGTTATATACGACAACATTCTAAATGTTAAGCCAGGGATCATGGCCCAATGCCACCCCAACATTCGTCACCGGTTACAATGTGCAGTTACAACGATTATTACAAACGGTCAGTAATATTGTGCAGTAGTACAAGCTGTGTTTGTATGGATCTACTGCTACTTCTATTTATGCGCTAGAGGCAGTTGTTCCGAGTATCTACATACGTCCACGACTGGAATGTCGTCAGTGTTCCTATCGTGGGTTTGGGATGACAGGAACAACAATTGGAGGGAACAACGTGGGTTTGGATGACAGGAACAGCAATGGAAGGGAACGCCGTGGGTTGGATGACAGGAACAACAGTGGAAGGGACACCGTGGGTTGGGATGACGGAAACAACAATGGAAGGGAACACCATGGGTTGGGATGACGGGAACAACAATGGAATGGACACCGTGGGTTGGGATGACAAGAACAACTGTGGAAGGGACACCGTGGGTTGGGATGACGGGAACAACTGTGGAAGGGACACCGTGGGTTGGGATGATAGGAGCAACAATGGAAGGGACACCGTGGGTTGGGATAACAGAAACAACAGTGGAAGGGAACACCGTGGGTTGGGATGACGGGAACAACAATGGAAGGGACACCGTGGGTTGGGATGATAGGAGCAACAATGGAAGGGACACCGTGGGTTGGGATAACAGAAACAACAGTGGAAGGGAACACCGTGGGTTGGGATGACGGTAACAACTGTGGAAGGGACACCGTGGGTTGGGATGATAGGAACAACAGTGGAAGGGACACCGTGGGTTGGGATAACAGGAACAACAGTGGAAGGGACGCCATGGGTTTGGGATGAGAGGAACAACAGTGGAATGGACACCGTGGGTTGGGATGACAGGAACAACAATTGAAGGGAGACAATGGGTTGAGATGACGGGAGTAGCATTGGGGGAACACCGTAGGTTGGGATGACGGGAATAGTAACGGAAGGGGAAACGTATTAGTACAGTTATTATTTTATATTGTCTCTGTGGGCGTGTCAGTTGCTGCGTGGTTGGATACCCGATAGCGATACTCTTGTTCTTGTTCATGTTGTTATTCCGTGAGATCATTGAGTAGACGTGTAGTATTGCCTTTACAACGAATGAACAGCGTTGTGGTGATTGCAGGATCCGAATACACGAAGTTACAACATGCTTACCACAGGCTTACCACAAGCTTACCACAGGCTTACCACAGGACGCCATGGGTTTGGGATAAGAGGAACAAAAGTGGAAGGGACGCCATGGGTTTGGGATGACAGGAACAACAGTGGAAGGAACACCGTGGGTTTGGGATGACGGTAACAACAGTGGAAGGGACACCGTGGGTTGCGATACAGAAACAACAGTGGAAGGGACACCGTGGGTTGGGATGACGGGAACAACAATGGAAGGGACACCGTGGGTTGGGATGACGGGAACAACAGTGGAAGGGACACCGTGGGTTGGGATGACAGGAACAACAGTGGATGGGACACCGTGGGTTGGGATGACGGAAACAACAGTGGAAGCGACACCGTGGGTTGGGATAACAGGAACAACAGTGGAAGGGACACCGTGGGTTGGGATGACGGGAACAACAACGGAAGGGACACCGTGGGTTGGGATGACGGGAACAACAATGGAAGGGACACCGTTGGTTGGGATGACGGGAACAACAGTGGAAGCGAAAACCGTGGGTTGGGATAACAGGAACAACAACGGAAGGGACGCCGAGGGTTGGGATGACGGGAACAACAATGGAAGCGACACCGTGGGTTGGGATAACAGGAACAACAGTGGAAGGGACACCGTGGGTTGGGATGACGGGAACAACAGTGGAAGCGACACCGTGGGTTGGGATGACGGGAACAACAATGGAAGGGACACCGTGGGTTGGGATGATAGGAACAACAACGGAAGGGACACCGTGGGTTGGGATGACGCGAACAACAGTGGAAGCGACACCGTGGGTTGGGATGACGGGAACAACAATGGAAGGGACACCGTGGGTTGGGATAACAGGAACAACAACGGAAGGGACACCGTGGGTTGGGATGACGGGAACAACAATGGAAGGGACACCGTGGGTTGGGATGACAGGAACAACAACGGAGGGGACACCGTGGGTTGGGATGACAGGAACAACAGTGGAAGGGACGCCATGGGTTTGGGATGACAGGAACAACAGTGGAAGGGACACCGTGGGTTGGGATAACAGGAACAACAGTGGAAGGGACGCCATGGGTTTGGGATGACAGGAACAAGAGTGGAAGGGACACCGTGGGTTGGGATGATAGGAACAACAGTGGAAGGGACACCGTGGGTTGGGATGACAGGAACAACAATGGAAGGGACACCGTGGGTTGGGATGACAGGGACAACAGTGGAAGGGACATCGTGGGTTGGGATGACAGGAACAACAGTGGAAGGGACACCATGGGTTGGGATGACAGGAACAACAATTGAAGGGAGACAATGGGTTGAGATGACGGGAGTAGCATTGGGGGGACACCGTAGGTTGGGATGACGGGAAGAGCAATGGGAGGGAACACCGTAGGTTGGGATGACGGGAATAGTAATGGAAGGGGAAACGTATTATTACAGTTATTATTTTATATTGTCTCTGTGGGCGTGTCAGTTGCTGCGTGGTTGGATACCCGATAGCGATACTCTTGTTCTTGTTCATGTTGTTATTCCGTGAGATCATTGAGTAGACGTGTAGTATTGCCTTTACAACGAATGGACAGCGTTGTGGTGATTGCAGGATCCGAATACACAAGGTTACAACATGCTTACCACAGGTTTACCACAGGCTTACCACATGCATACAGATACTCGCCATTTGGGCTATCGATCTGTTTAGATGTCCACAAGTAAACAAGGTTTAACGGGCAGTACACAGGAAGGCATTATGGTCTCGTCAACAACGCATACTGTAGAGCCTACTGTGCTTGAACGTCGCTTTGCTTACAGCCACTGGTCCACAATCATTTGCACCCGCGTACAAATGCCCCATTATCTTGACATATCTGCTTACGCGAGTCCAGTTGTGTCTGTGTTAAATAGCTGGTCTATATCTCAGTTGACATTCTAGTGCATGTACAATAGTCTATTCAAGCCGGTCACGCGTACACGATTGCCTTTATATCCGGGTCACGGTTCAGTAGCCACGATCGGTAATGCTGGAGTAGAAGTATGGCTATGAAGTATGTTTATATGAGATTGTTGAATGAGTGCTCGAGCGCCACCGCTGTAGTCGTTAGAACATGTATGGTGTGTTGTGTATCAGCTCACCTGTTCACTCAAACCGTGTGTACGCCGGACAGCGTTACGGTGGTTGGTAGGTAGGCTCGAACCAATAACACGGCATACACGAACTAAGCCAAAACACGACAGAAACGAACTAAACCATAACACTTCATACACGAAATAAACTATAACACGAATTAAACCACAACACAGCAGATACGAACAAAATCATAACACGGCATAGACGAACTAAGCCATTCACAGAGACGGTGGCACAAGCGAATTACTTCTGGTACAGGTTTCAGGTTTGCAATCCTCGTCCCCTTCCTCCAATCCCCGGCTCTCTCCCGCTTTGTCTCCTGGTCAATGTTCACGTCGCTCTCTTGCTCTACCTCTGGGCTTCCACTCCGTCACGTTGTTTCTGTGTGGGCTTCACTTCCTCGTCGTCGTGTTCTGGGCTTACGTCAATAGCAAGGACTGATTGCGTGAAGACGGATGCAGCCATCAGCACATTTATATATCTTTCTGACATTAATCGTTTCGAGCCCGTTAATTCTTGCATCGATACACTAGTAGGTATCCGCTACACAAACATCTGACAGTCGCGACCAAAGCCCATAAGCACTATGATAAGATCAACATTCTCAGCGGCAGTCACGCTTCAACTGCTTTCCCGTTGAACCTACTAATCTCATAACCTGCAGCTGTACTGCGTCAAGATTAACATTGGAGTGGGGACAGTTAGGGCGGAGGAATGGGGACAGTTAAGGAGGAAGAGTTGGGGCAGTTAGGAATGAGGTGTGGAGATACTTAGGGAGGAGGATTGGGAGCACTTAGGGAGGAGTAGAAGCTCTTATTGAGGAGTTGTGGCGACACTTAGGGAGGAGACGTGGATGCACTTAGGGAGGTTGCTGGGGGCAGTTAGGGAGGAGGAGTGGGAGCACTTAGGGAGGAGGAGTGGGGAAGTTATGGAGGAGGTGTGGATGCAGTTAGGTAGGGGGAGTTGGGCCAGTTCGGTTAGGGAGGAGTAATGGTGGCAGCTAGGGAAGAGAAGTGGGAGCGCATAAAGAGGAGGAGTGGGGACAATTAGGGAGTAGGCGTGGAGGCACTTAGGGAGGAGGAGTGGGAACATTTGGGGAGGGGTGGAGGCTCTTAGGGGTAGGAGTGGAGACACTTAGGAACGAGGAGTAGAGGCTCTTAGGGAGAAAGAGTGGGACACTTTTTTCCGCTCTGTCTCCTGGTCAATATTCACGTCGCTCTCTTGCTCTACCTCTGGGCTTCCACTCCGTCATGTTGTATTCTGTGTGGTCTTCACTTCCTCGTGTTCTGGGCTTACGTCAGTAGCAAGGACTGACTGCGTGAAGACGGCGGCAGCCATCAGCACATTTATATATCTTTCTAACATTGATCGTTCCGAGCCCGTTAATTCTTGCATCGATACACTAGCAGAATTGTATGGTCGTAGAAACACAATAAAACGCCCCAGGTACGTTTTCTTAGTCCCACTGGATACGGAAATCGTATCTGCAACCCACACATCTGACAGTCGCGACCAAAGCGCATAAGCACTATGATAAGATCAACATTCTCAGCGGCAGTCACGCTTCAACTGCTTTTCCGTTGAACGTACGACCTACTAATCTCGTGACTTGCCGCTCTACTGCCTGAGTCAAGATTAAACATTGGAGTGGGGACAGTTAGGGCGCACTTAGAGATTAGTGGAGGTTCTTATGGAGGAGGAGTGGGGACACTTAGGGAGGAGGAGTGGGAGAACCTAGGGAGGAGGAAAGAGGGTAGTTAGGGAGGAGGAGTGGGAGTACTTAGGTTGGAGTGGCGACACCTAGGGAGGAGGAGTGGAAACACTTAGGGAGGGGGAGTGGGTGTAGTTAGAGAGGGGGAGTGGGGCCAGTTAGGTTACGGAGGAGTAGTGGCTGCTAAGGAGGAGGAGTGGGGGCAATTAGGGAAGAGAAGTGGGAACACGTGAAGAGGAGGAGGAGTGGGGGCAGTTAGGGAATAGGCGTGGAGGCACTTAGGTATGAGGAGTGAGGGCAGTTCGGGAGGAGACGTTGAGGCCCTTAGGGAGGATTTAGCGAGGAGGAGTAAGGACACTTAGAGAGGAGATGTTGGATATATACATATGTATATATA
>SDWI01000418.1:127111-140415 GCA_009193005.1 Lamellibrachia luymesi
CCACTTTTCATCAATGTTTTTTCCCTCTTCCAATGCTTGGAACCTGTTCCGTAGTGTGATTCCCAGTTCCTGTCGTATTTTAGTATTTTGAAGTTTTCTTATCTCAAACCTTCTTTGTACCTTGTTAACCGTCTTCTTCTTTGCTGCTAGCTTAATCCTAAATTCACCCACAAGGAGGTGGTGGTCGGAGTTAATGTCAGCTCCTCTTTTCACTCTGACGTCTAGAAGCACTCTCCTCCATTTCTTGGTGATTGTTATGTGGTCAATTTTGGTAAACGTGCGATCATCATAATTAGCATTTCGATGAAATGGTCGATTCTGATCATACTGAACGCGTCGGTCTATACACGGACAGCAGACCACTGAGATATTCCTGTGCATGGTGGTGGATAGCACAAAAGGTGTGCGACAGGATCTTATACTGTATACGGCAGTGAACTGGACGGCAGTGTAGCTCTTTCAGAACTGGTGTGATGTGTGCACGGCGACTGGTTCTTGTAATGATGCGCGCACATTTTCGCAAGTCGGGTGTTAACTTCAGGCCAAGAGGTAAATAAGTGAAGTAATCAATTCTTGATGGTACGAAAGCATGGACAAATGTTTTCGCTGCATCGTGAGAGAGGTATTAACGGATTCTGCCGATATTTCTGAGGTGGCAATATCCAGTTCGACATACGGAATTAACGTGTTAGGTCATTCTTAGATGTTGATCGCATATAACCCTAATGTCACGGATGGAAGACGATCGTACTTTGTGCTTGTCACCAACCATGACAGCAATAATGTTAAGACATCGTAATCCGTGGCTTGATGCTAAAACGTTGAGTTCCGTTTATTCGTCATATTGTTTAAGCATGTTGTTGGCGAACCATGTTCTTATTACCTCGATACGCGTGTTCAGGCACGACACAGCTTCCTCTCGCTGTTCTCGTTCGCTATTATCAAAGAACACGTACTTAGCTGCATGTCATCAGCCTAGAAGTGTGCAGCGAGATGGTGTCGTCGGATTATATCGCCTAATGGATTTGTGTAAACAGTGTGTAGCTTTTTCCCCAGTACGGAATACAACGGAACACCGATTTGTAGAAGCTTTAGAGAATTTGCGATGATGACCTGTTTACGTCGCTTATACAGGTAGGACTTCAACTAGTTGAGCGCGGCGTCTGTGATACATAACGTGTTTTCAAGACGATTTAGAAGTATAATATGATCGATCGTGTCAAATGCCGCTGATAAGTCTAAAAGTACAAGGGCGATGATGGACCGTCGAGTGTTGCCTTGCACTTCCTGTAGCGCGGTTTCTGTAGAACTATAGCACGTTGTGTATTATCTTTGTGTAATGTCTTTGTGTATCGGTGTTGTGTATTGGCTTTGTGTAATGACTTTGCGCATTGGCCATATGTATTGTATTTGTGCACTGGCTTTGTTTATCAGCTTTGTATATCTGCTCTATGTATTGGATGTGTATATAAACGTTGTATAGGAGCCTACTGGTTTTCTACACTGGCGTTTTCTATTATATGTTTGTGGTAACGTTGAGTATTGTATGTGTGCATTGGTGTGTGTATTAACATTGTTGTTGTCTTTGTTGTTGACTTTTTCTGTATTAGCTTCGTTTGTGTGTAATGGGTGTATATATTACCTATATGTATTGGTCGCGTGCATTGGCTATGCGATTTGGCATTGTGTATTGGTTTTATGTGATGGCTTCGTTGTGCATTAATTGTATGTATTATTTTTGTGTTGTGGTTTGTGTAATTGTCACTGCTGAATGTTGTTTGTTTAGAGCACCAATGCAAGATGGGCGAGCTGTCATCGTTTGGACGGAAAGATGACGCTCATCCACTGGCTGTGTGGACCGGCAAGAGCGCTGCCCAGTGCACAACGCTGTGTTTAGCCCAATCTGATTGTGATGCATTTACTTACGTCACCAAGGATAACAGATGTATTGCACACAAGAAGATTATGTCTCCCAAGAAATCTGACTGCTGCTCCTACTGGGTTAAGACATGTCCCGGACTACAAAAACAAGGAAGTAAGTGTCAGTTAGTAGGCTGTTGTATATGTTCACTTATAACTAGAACACGTCTTAGCCAAATACCTGTAAATGTACACGTAAATCAGTTTTACCATTACATTTTACCATTAGTTAATACCAGTACTGCCAGATTTCCATTAACTTATGATAGCAAGGATGCAATTTGTCTGACAGTCGTACGATTTTGACTGTTTTGATCTAGTCTGCAATTTACATTAGCTAAGTGATTCAAGCGTAAATGCTACTCCTTTTCAAGGCATGCACTCTTGCATGTCACCTGTTTCAGCACTGCAGACAATTCCTGGGGCTGGTGGATCTGTCCAGGCCAGCACATAACTGTCATATTTAACATCACCGTTCTACCTTCTTCCGTCTCAGAGACGATACCGGTGTCCAAAATGCAGAAAAAAATAGGTTCAAAAACAGTTTCGTTCCCCGGGCGATAAGTTGTCTCAACAAACTCTGATTTAAGTGTTCATCACGTGCAAACAGATCGCTGAACAAAGTATATATGTGTGTCTATTTAGTTTAATATCTTAAGAATTTATTATTATTACCCACATTACAGCAGTTTAATAATAATGTATGTGATCGCATGCCTTAAATTGCACTAACGTATGTACGTAAAGGCAGTATGATTATATTGTACGGACTACTTTCATGTATGTACTACTGTTGTTACTTTTAAGTATATATTACTTTTATTAACCATGTTTGCTTAACAATTTATCCTCTTTACATTTGATACTCAACAAGCAGAAGACAATTATCCAATGTTTCATTGGAAAATAAACTTGTATCGTATCGTATCTTATCTTTCAGTGCTGCAGACAATTCCTGGGGCTGGTGGATCCGTGCAGGCCAGCACAGAACTGTCATATCTAACATCACCATTCTACCCTCTGAAATACTTCAGTAACAATAAACTGGCCTGGATTATCTCTGCTCCAAAGTTCAGCATCATCACGTTTGAGGTAATGCCACTGATCAATTTCTTTATTTCCAACAATAGTAAAGGCAGGTCGATTAGTTGTTACATCGTCAATATTTTTAATAGTGTTAGTATATCCTCATATTCTCCAACAAATGTTGTTTCTATATATAACTATTTTGTTGCATCTTCATCCTCCAAGGGATTCATTAACCCATTTGCAGTGTCACTAAGATATAATTTGTGTTGTTTTAATTTGATTGTGTCAAGCGTCTTGTGCCGAGTTTGAGCATGCGGGTATCATCTACAGTAACATGTGTCCCCTAACGTCATATACAACTTATGCCATACATATGTATTTACTTTTTTTTATATTTCTTGAAATCCCAGAAAATAAAACATAATTTGTTCATTATCCAAGTTTCGTGTCTTAACTAATGCTGTTTTGCTAAAACATCTTTTTTTCTTGTCATTTCTAAAAGCACATATGGACGCAATAATAATATACTGATTAAGGTTTGGATTGCTGTATTTTTTTCGCATTCGCATAACCACATAGAAAAAACATTTATAGGCAAATATATTTTAGGTGTAGGGGAAGACAGTGTTTGTTGAGCCACTGGGTTAGTTGAGCAACTCATGTTTCCCAGGAAACTACAGCAGCGACAGTTACATGGTATCAACCAGTGATTGAACATGTTATTAGAACACAATTGATGTATAGTAGGTTACAGTTGTCACAGGTTACAGTTGTCAGAACATATGAGCTAAAAAGCTATGTTTAATTGTGATTAATGTCTGCTGGTGAGTAAATTATCACCGGACGTGACCAGACTTTATTATTTGTGCACTTACAAGTAGTTTAACTATGCACAGAGACGGAGATAATTTACATCACTTCGCGCATTAATGAGAAGTGAATTAAGTAAACTTATTTGTCGAAATAGGGCTAGTTGAGCTGCCCAAGGCCCAAGGGAGGGTTAGTTGAGCAGCTGAAGAACGAAGACAAGTGTTCTTTACCCCAAAATACATCAAGGAATTCATTTTCCAAGCAAACTGGGACATCGGGTAGCTACAAGGCAACTTGTTAATGACACTTTTTTGCGATTGGCATATAAGTTTATGTTAATTAAGCGCGTAGACTTGTCAAAGATGTGTTGTACCCATTGGGTAGTTGTGTTGGCTGAGTTGTTATGGATTTTTTTGTACAAGGTCTATATAAATAATACAAATAAAGCATTTACGCAACTTAGGCTACACTATGGCTCAACTTACCCCACATCAATTGTTAGTTGAGCAAGAGTACCAACCTTATTTGAATAAGCTATATATAATTATCTATGCACGCTAAATATTCTATTTTTGCATAAAATGATCTACTAATAATCTGAGTTTGCGTGAGTAAAAATAATTTTGACTTATGAATAAGATTGCGCCCTAGACATCAAAAAGAATGAAAAATGGCTCAACTAACACTGCCTTCCCCTAATTGTAAATGTAATAATGTAGCATTTGATATGTTGCTTTGTTTCTAATATTTGTATTGTGTATTATTTAAAATCACATTCTAAGTATGCACGCATAATTAAATCCCAAGAATAATGTACTGTTACAGTTGGAAACAAGTAATATATTGGAAACAGTTCAATATAGTTATGTTGTATCTGTTTAATTGTTTTCCCCTACATTATAAAAATACTTATGATTCACCATATGTTGTCACGTTGCAGCGTCTTGATGTTGACCTTGGTGCTGGTGACAGTGTTACTGTCTACAACGGTGACAAGCCAACATACCCTGTCTTAGCCAGGTACACTGGTGACGGTTCAGACGGACCCAGATATGTGATGACAACTGGTGCTGCTGCCTACGTGTACATGGTCACCGAGTCCGCTGAAGCTGGCCGCGGATTCCAGTTCTCTTACAAAATAGGTCAGTCTCTGTAAACCTAACCACTGCAATATGCTGCTTGGAATAACACATGTTATTATTCTGAAGATAGCTCGTGTTTGCAGAACCACAGTGAAACTTATAATAAAACTTCATCGTATTGCCAAGTGGTAATTTAATATTACATAAATAGTTTTAGAAGACTGCAGAAGAAGACATGTTGCCCTGTAATCTATTGGACAGCCATTCTGTGTCAGGCTAAGGTAGTTTACCTTGTTTAAATAAATTATTGATAGAAAAAATTGTGATACACTATATTGGGGTTATACATTAATTATCATAATACCAGTTACATTTCCAAAATATTTATATATACTTAACAGTGTTTTTTCAACATTTCAGGCTGTGATGTCACCATGGAAGGTGACAGTGGTGTCATTCAGTCTCCTGGCTATAACAAAGTACACTACCCCAACATGGTGAAGTGTACATGGACCATCAAGTCATCAGCACCCATACGTTTAACATTTAAGGATACATTTAATCTGGTCAATGGAGACTCATTGATAGTAAGTTGTAGGTTTGAGATACAATTTTATATCCTTCAAAGTTGTTCTAAAGTAGTCTCTGTGTTCACATTTATTGTGACTTTGCAGTTGGCATTTTGTGCTGTTATGACTACAACTAATCAGCTTCATGGATCTTTCTGCAGGTAAATAGAACAAGAGAGAAAAAACATTACGATGGCATTGGTGCTAGGAACCCACATATAATGACCTCTTTTATCTTTTGTATATTGTTGTACATTGTGTATTTGTTATTCAATCGTGACAAAAGAATCACACAAAAATTACACTTAATTTCGATTTAAACTAATTCATTGTTCTCACGTTATGATATCACATGATTCATGTTAATTTGTGTTATTTTCTCCCATGCGACACTTATTTGAGCAGCTACTTACTGATTTGTTGCACTGATAGTTAAGCGGTGAGCGCCGAACTGTCAATCGAGGACCACAGCTCGAGTCCACCTACAGTCGTTTCGAAACTTGGCCAATTTAATTCACCCCATTTTACCTGTGTCTTTTAGAAGAGACGTTAAAAGCTCTTGATCCCTTCTACCTGGTGTATATTCCATGGGGTAATTGTGTAAACTGTCTTGGGCTCACTAACTCCAAAGAAGAAAAACACTTCAACTTTGTATCTTGTGATATAGACAAGTGTTCATTTCTTCCAAACATTTCCATAACATTGCCATGTCAAGAGAAGCTGTTGGTACCTCACAACCAAATGTGATTCACAATGCAGAGTCATTTTTAGTTTAAATTATTAACTCTGTTGTCAGATCTACGAGGGCACTGATGATACTGGTACATCCAAAGATTCCGGAACGAATAGACCTGCTGACATCACAGCGAAAAATGGCAAACTCTATATTGAATTTAAGACAGATGCAACAATAAGTGCTGATGGATTCTATGCAGAATACTCCATAGGTAAATACACACCATCTTACAAGATTGAGTTTGAACCATTCTTTACTGCTGCATAAATCAATCAAGTATTTTTTTAATCTTAAAAATAATTATAGTTACTGCAATATTGTTATAATGCGTTCCTATTTAATAAGACAAGAACAAACATGATTTTATTAGAGTTAAGTGAAAGGATGTCATAGAATCCATTGCAAATGGAAAATTATTGCAATGCAATGATAACTAATAATTGAACTGTTAATTAAATTAGATGTCTTGAAGTGTGTTCAGAAAGTCATCTTCCATCCATACTGACTATACCGATCTGTTTCAGACTGTGAAGTTCTTCCATTTAATTCAACAACACCTGGATTTGATCAAACAACCGGACCAGTAAACACACACTTTGGAGCATCCGTTAATGTTAAGTGTGCCCCAGGCTATTACTTCTCCCAAGAAGAGTTTGGCCAATGTTGTAAGTTCATTGTTGTGATTGTGGCATGTTACTTACCGAGCTGGTGTCTTAGAAAGATATATTAATGTATTTCTGGGATAACCATCCAGTTGCATTCAGAGGTAACCCTCATGCATTTGCTGATCGGAAACATATGTTTCGTTATAGGAGTCTTTGGTTTTTCCAGACGTTGAATGCATAGCAACATTGTTTATATTTTGGAAAATCAGTCATAGCCTTGATCGAGTCTTCAAATTTAATTGAACTAAACATTATTTTGTAAAAACATGCAGTCTTTTTTATGTAATGCTGTGTTTTTATTATAGTAGTATGTATTGTAATATTGCATACTTAATATAATCCTTAGAAACTGTATATCCCACTGAACCGATCTGTCTTCCTTGATGAATTTCACCCTTTTATTGTTGTCACCACACAACTAAGGATGTCGTCACACAGTGCCAGAAAAATCTCATTTGCATAAATTAATATAAGTAACTCTCCAGGTATATGTAGTTTAATTCCACCTAAGATAATATATGGAAGACATGTTAAACACATTATACCATTTGACTAGAATTTGCTATGTATGTGTTATTTCACAGAACTCTTTTCTAAAATTAAAGAAACTAAGATGACTTAACCACCATGTGCACTGGCATGATGTGTCCAAACGACAATATTTGCCAACATAATCTACAGATCCATATTAATGATTGCAGTTAATTTTTAAATGTTTTTCTTTTATACATAATTTATATATTGTTCATATAAATTAGGTTTTGCATTCAGTTTACAAAATCCTATAATATCAGATTTAGCTTTATTTTCCATATATTTTCAGTAACTGGCTTATCACTACCAATAACCATGACATGTGAACGAGGAGGCAAGTGGAATGTGGGCAGATTTCCAAAGTGTGAACGTAAGTAGAAATGTTTGATACACTATATCTACGTATTTATATGTGGGTTTCTTCTATTATAAAATGTATCGTGTCATACTCTAAACGTTGATATGTGTGTTTCAATTGATATACTGTGTCTCCTGATTTGCTTCAAACAGCCGCACAATAGATCAGCAAGACATTTATATGTAGATTTATTATAATGTAAAAGGTATCTACTTTAGACAGCTACACATTTATGTGTAGACTGCTAGTAATATACAATGTCACGTTTCATACTTCAAACAGCATATATGTGTGTGTGCGTGCGTGCGTGTAAGTTTCTAATAATGCATTTCGTCTGTTCTTTCTCGTTGCTCCCTTGAAAGGGGTTGGCATTGTCTATATATTGCTGCATCGCCCCAGCTGTTATCCCTTCCTTCTAATATCTCTCTTGATGCAGTCCTTCCGTTTCAGTTGTGGTATTTCCCCTTTTCTTTATGCCTCAATGTTTCACCGCCTCTGCTTTTATTGGCAGTCAGTCCTCTTCCATCCACACCACGTAACCGTTTGGCTGAACTGCATCCACATATCTTGCCCAGGTCATTTATTATCTTTATTTACACTCTTTGTCAAGTAATTCTCCGGACTAGTTGTTCTCACAAGCCTGACGTTTGTGTTGTTGTTGCTCTATCAGTGCCAACATTTCATACATACGTGCCGGAGTTACACACACTCTCATAACTTTCACTTTACACTGTTTGGTTATGTAATTTGTCTGGCCTATCATCGAGTAATATACAGATGAATAGGAGATGTCCTGGAATGTATATATATATNGTACACAATTGGCTTCAATCTTATGATAATAATGTTATGTCAAAATGACACATTTATAATGATTTGTTCAATGCATCAATTTCTCAACGGTTCAGGGCATGTACACATTCTGGTCGGAAAAGTAGAACGTCAGGGTCCAAACAACCTTACAATCAAGCTAGGGTTCTTGATTTAGTGGGTTTACATGTACAGAACACATACTTCCTTGGTGAGTGTGTGAGTTTATTTTCCGAAACTGTGTACGTATATACAAAATATACAGAACGAAACAAGTACAAAGATGTATTTAGGAACACAGTTTCAGGTAAACAGCGGTGCCATATGGCTGTAACCAGTTAGACAAACCCAAATATAGCGAAAAACAAATTGCGATTGAATAGGCATAACTGGTCGCTGTCAACCCATGATAATTATATCATTATAATGATAAATAATAATTAATAATTCAGCACAACATGCAGCAATCAGGTTAAATTACAAATACAGGGACAATTATGTGAAGGTACCAACATTGCAGGTAATAAAACTGAATCATAGTAAATAAAATAATATAAAAAACGGTAGAAGAGATTAATACTAATTTGAACTGTCACAGCCACTTAAAACACATGCCTTCAATGCAGATGCAAAACTTTTTATATTAGGGTTATTTTGAATATCATATGGAACTTTATTCCAGATCAATGGGCCTTTACATAATAGAATGTTCGATGATCAAACAGTAGAACTACTGATCGGACGTAAACTGCCTTATATCATGATTATGAATGTCATGGGTATTTAGGGAAGCAACTGGAAGAATGTGGTTCACTTTATTTATTGCATATAAAACATTGGTCAGCTTTTTTTCCGCGTGCATTGATGTGTTCCCACCAATCCAGTCTTGTCATAGAGGCCTATAAACGTAATACAATCTATGGGGTTAATTATCTTACCAGGCATCGTTAAATCTGTTTTTCCCTTTGGACAGTATGGGATCTAGAAAATAAAATATGTTTGCTTTACATTCATTTAAATATAACTTGTTGCATGAAACCAGTCAGCCAAGACCTCGAGTTCTCTGTTCATGTTTTTGTATAGATCACTAATTAGTTTTCCACTCATGTACATGGTGGTATATATAGATTTACTCTTATTTAGACATAAAGGTAGATCATTTGTATATAAAATAAACAAGAGCTGACCAAGGATGGACCCCTGTGGGACAACATACGTAATATCACGGGGAAGCGAAGTTATTACAACTAACATATTATTTCCTATTTGTGAGATGGTTTTTAAACCATTTGAGTGGAGAACCCCTTATCCCATAGAAATCAAGTTTATGCAAAAGGATCTGGTGGTCTATTGTAGCAAATGCTTTACTTGGATCAAGGAAAACACAGAGGACTGAATCTTTGTTTTCTAAAGCGTTAACAAAATCAATAGTAAGTGATGCTGCGGCATGGGTGATGGAGTTTTTCTTGCGGAAACCATATTGATTCTTGACTATATTATTTTTCTGTAGAAAGTCGTACGTCCTACTATGTACCATCTTTTTTGTGTCTTTGAAACAGTGGGTAACAATGATATAGGTCTATAGTTTGAAAAAAATTTTTTTTTTTTTGATGTGTAGATATTTGTGTAGATAAAATATTTGCTATAGGTAGGGATATTAACTCACATAGTAATTTAAACAGATGGCGATTGACGTTATCATGACCAGAACGTTTCTTAGGTTGAAGATACCATATAATTTGTCTGATTTTGTTTGCATCAGTGGGATTCATAAACATATTTCTTGAATATTTGTTCTTTTGTGTACATATCTGGTGAACTGTTTTTTTTTTGCGTGCAGGGATTGCATTAGCATAATTAGGACCAACGTCTGTGAAGAAATTACAAAATGTATTCGAAATTTGATCAGGATCATTAGTTAAGTCATTGTTATATTTAACACAACTAGGAATACACGATTTGTCATTGTGTTTCCCTATCATAGTTTTACGCAACTGCCACGTCTTCTTAGAGTCATTCTTAAATGTGTTAAATAAATTAGCATAGTAAGTTGTCTTAGCAGTATGTTTTAATTTATCATAGAAAATTTCCATATTAAAATGTCCAATGTATTTACATTCTTCTTACATACCAGGATATTTGGTACAAGGCACCAAATGTGTTTGAAATATGTTGTAAAATTACATTAGTTAGTCTTCAGATGAATGTCGTATAGGTAAGACAGGTCAAATGATAAGAACATTGACCTTTGCAACAATTGTTGCTTTTTTTGATGCGCATAAGTGGTTGCTTCGTTTTAAAACAAAATATATCTGGCATAGTTAGGGCCAAAGCTAAAGCTGCATGAATTTCTTCAAAATGTAATATTTTTGGAAAGACTTTTATTATCGGAAAGTTGTATTTAAGTAAGTTTCACCACCACAATTATGTGTTCCAAATTCCATTACAATCGGTCCTCCCCAGAACATTGTTGTCATTTCTCAGTTGATTTCATCTGGAGTAACCCAATGATAACATTTGTAGTAAAAAATGTGTGCGATTTCACATGTGGTTTATGTCTGGTCTCACCTAATAAACTATTGTATTACAAAGGCGATCAACTAATACATTGTTGTCTTTCACTGGTGGTTTCTGTCTGGAGTCAACTGATAAACTATTGTCTTTCACAGGTGGTTTCTGTGGAGCCGTTCCTGGTGTCGATCATGGATATGTGGAGAACACTACTTCGCTTCTCACACAGGGCAGTGCCATATACAAATGTTTTCAAGGTTTTACTCGTTACGGTAAATCCAAAACGCCTTGTTTGGACACTAGAGAGTGGGACAGTCGGCCAACATGTTCTGGTGAGTACAACGTGAACATATTCAAGGCTCAATATGTGCATTTAAACATAGCAGCATAAATGTATAATTGAAAACACACTCAATTTGTATTATTTTATTATTTTTAATGAAGAAATTGGAGCATCTTCTCTCAACAGTAATACATTTTGAAAAATGTATTACAGTCATCAACCAAACCATGTTGTGGTGATGCTAATAGGTTACAGTTGTTCTATGTTTAATAAATATGTTTATCTTTCAAGTGTAAGGAATCGAGTCATTAAACACCATGTAGATTATAAACATTACTGTTTTATTGTATACTGTGATTATCGCTCCTTTGTAACTGATTAATGGTTGTATCTAAATGAATTTGTTTGATGAGAATTTGCTTTATGATACATGGTTTTTGGTATTACATAGACAGTCAACAATGACAGGTCCTTAAAGGTAATATCTCTAGAATAAGGATTTATTCAATACCTCCAACTTTGGCATAATTTAGCACAGAGTTTCCCCAGTATCTTAATTCGCTACGTAGTGTGTATATGTATGTATATAATGTATTTCAAAGTTGTACGTAATAAATCTCTAAATATTTTCCAATGCAGAACTATTTTCGCATAGCTTGGAATTTAATTTCTCTGTTACCTCACTGAGTGATTTTCTTATGGTAGGATGCATCTTACAATTGTGTAGTAATAAATAATTTTTTTAAGAATTTGTGGAAAGTAGAGGCTCTTTAATCAGAGTTAATTCCAACGCAGAACGTTTCATAATGACTAGAAAACAGGTATTAATCTGAGGGTACTCTGCGGTTAGCAACACATGGTTTCAAAATGACTTGAGAACAGGTCTAGTTATATGTGTACTGTTTGGTTACCACATAAAGCGTTAGAATGAATTGAGCAACGGTTTGGTTATCACAGAAAGTGTCAGAATGAATTGAGCAAAGGTCTAGTTGTGTAGCTGCTTATCAACAGAACATTTCTGTATGACTTGAAAGAAGGTCTACCTATGTGGATACTGTGTACATATCAGTAACTATTTTACACGTGTCCTTTGGTCTTCAGTAAATCACCACGTATGATGGAGTAAAATGTTTTCCTTGCAGCTGATGTTTGCACTAGTAACGTCCCAGTGACTGGCGGCATTACCAATGGCAACGTGAATGCATCTAGCAGCAACAACTATGGCAGTGTGGTGAAGTACGAGTGTGCCGAAGGCTACCAGATTAATAAAGGAAAGCCTCGTAACTACTGCCAGGGGAAGACATGGAAGCATGGAGACACCAAGCCAACTTGCACTGGTAAGTCTACTGCTTATCTTGCCATGTCACTCGTACCTTCTGCCAGGGGAACGCTTGGTAGCACGGATACATCAACCCAACTTGCACTAGTAAGTCTACTGCTGTCGTCTGTTGTCTTGTCACTCGTATCTACTGCCAGGGGAATGTTTGGAATCATGGAGACACCAAGTCTACTAGCACCGGTAAGTCTACTGCTTTCTGTTGTCCTGTCACCCGTACCTACTGCCAGGGGAACGTTTGGAAGCACGGATACACCAAGCCTAGTTCCACTGTTAACTCTACAGCTGCCTCTTGTCCTGTCCCTCGTACCTTCTGCCAGGGGAAAACTTGGAAGCACGGATACATGAAGCCTATTTGAATTGATAAGTCTACTGCTGTCTGTTGCCACTCAATTGAATTGTTTCTTACAGTTAGATAAGAACATAACTTGCTTACAACTGAACCTATATAGTGTATGTACATGTGTAAACGACTTCTTTATAACTGAGTCTGTTTCTGGCTATAGACGTGTAAAGAACTTAGTTGCAAACGACCTTTCTTTTGTCTCTGGACATGTAAACAGCGTATTTACAACTGAACTTGTAAACATTTTGTTTATAAATGAATCTGTATTGTGTATCTAGACATGTAAATAACATATTTAATACTGGACATTCTCTT
>SDWI01000418.1:140452-155176 GCA_009193005.1 Lamellibrachia luymesi
TTTTATTGCAAAGTGGACTGCTTATCACGCAGCCACTTTGGGAAGAACATTAACAGGAATGTAAGCTCCTCAAAGCAAACCAGACAGGAACTGAACACATGTACAGCCCCGTCCGGCAAGTTTCTCAGAGCCCACATTCCTACAAGCATGACGATAACATATATACATGAACATGTAATGCAAAGAATACAGACATTCCACCACAAATACACAGATTTAATTACAAACAGGTGGGGCCATTTCGCCACAAGGTCACCCACAAAACTGTATACTATTAAGCGTATCATCTATTGTCTCTAGACGTGTAAGCATATTTGGGTTCGTTTAATTATGTTTTATTCTAACAGCAACACAGTTGCATATCAATACATTTTTTGCACATAAACAATATATATGTTTGGGAAAAGATACTGGTTTAGGTATTCACAACTTGGACTAAATAAGTATAACTTAAATGTTCAAAGTTGCAAACCAAATTAACTTATTATTATATGTTGCTGTCAATTACATGTGTGTGAATGTAAGAATTTGTTTGATGCAGTTTCAGTAATCGCTTGATTGTAGACATAATTGGTGCATCTGCAATGCAGTTAGTGGTGTTGTCCTCTATTTGTTGTGAAACCTCGCAGCCACAGTGAATATGTGAGGGATGTTCAGAATGGGGAATAACATTTATTCAGTTTATTTTGCGATAGCCCAATGAAATAATATCACGCAGTACCAATGGTGCAATAGCGCAATTGCAGTAATGTGTTTATACTTTGGCATTAAAATATACATAACATTAATTACATTTGGTGTATAAAACTATGTATGATTTGTTCACATTGGTTATTGTTTGTGAAATACACTAAAGCACGTTAAAAAAATTAAAATAATAGTATTCTTCCCTTAAATGTAACGGTAACATTTATTTACAAATTCCATACTTTTACCTTGCATCATTAAAAACACCTTTTATCAAATTAAATTTAACTTTATTTCACTCTTTGGAATAAAACAATTCTGACTAAAATCGGATGAGATCTTTAAAATGGCTAAATCCATAATTTGTACTCACATGCAATTAGAGTGAATAATTGGACAGTGCAAAATCCCTAATTTCAATCTGCATTGAACTAAGGTGTCAAAGTTTTAAACTTCTAATTAAATTACTACTACTATTAAAACATGTTACGTATCAACTTTAAACTTGTATTCAACTTAATCTACATATTTGACCAGTTTTCAAATGTAGAACAATAGTTGAAACCAATGCGAATTTCATTTTCTACAATATAAATTCATATGTTAACACCAAATCTCCACTGAATCTCAGTTGAGCTTCAACTGAAATTCAACTAATCCATCATGTTTTGATAAGTG
The DNA here is from genome assembly GCA_009193005.1 of Lamellibrachia luymesi. Lineage (NCBI taxonomy): Eukaryota > Metazoa > Annelida > Polychaeta > Sabellida > Siboglinidae > Lamellibrachia > Lamellibrachia luymesi. The sequence goes on from SDWI01000418.1 coordinate 141,818, forward strand.
TCATATTTTGCGTTGATGGCTTTAACATTCCCATCTATGCCAATGTGTCAAATGATATGTTGCACAATGCCACTGTTACTTCAGGATGAAACCATGCGCCAAACACATCTACCCTCCTCAAGTTTGCACCAATAGTCCGAAGCCCAGAATAAAGAATAGAGTAAACATGGTACTAAATTTGTCTGGTAATACACACTTGTTGTGTTTATGGATAAATACACATCACATATATATATACTTGTTTACTTGACAGATGTCCATAACATGATGTGTCTTGATATTGGTAGCTTTGGGCTGCACCAATAATACGTTTGATTTTTAGGAACTTTATTCAGGTTGCAAAACAATATGATGACTAGAAAGAATTTAAGAACACAGTTGTGAAAAAGATGAGAAATGTCATATATTCCAGTTCTATGCTGCTGTTGAATCAATTATATTTATATCAGTAATTAAATTTGCCACTGTGTTTCAGCGAAGCCGTGCCCGGTTCCAGAGAGAATACCACATGCTACTATACCTAAGACTGGAGTGGTTGTGTTTGGTGATCAAGTCACAGTCACTTGTGACAAAGGGTACGGTGTGAATGGAAGCTCGGAGAAGACTCAGTTCATCCAGTGTAAAGCTGACCAGATATTTGAAGAAACATTGCCATGCCAGGGTGAGTTTATACACATTTTAATTAACGCATAACTCCATCCTCGATTCATTTAGCCCATCACGAATCAGGTTCGTTGATTTTCCACTATATATTGCACGAACAGTTTAAGCAATATGCGCAGCCAGTTTAATAAAAGAGAGCAAACTTTTGTTACAACCATCGAAATAATTGACTTTAATCGTTAGATCGGGTAACTTGCGAAAGTGTGAATAGCTTTATGTCATAGCATATCAATTTGCACCGTTTTTACAATTCTAGCGCTGACATTTTAAAAGATCCGCTCTAAAATAACTAAATTGTTTGCCCGATGTCGTCATCAAAACTGAATGAATTGTTGGGAGAACCTTTAAATTAAAAATACTTAGGTGGATGAACAGTGAAGAAGAATAAAACAGTTCAGTTGCTTGTAAAGCTGACTACCGAGTAGACGTTTTATGACTAGATGTTTTTTATAAGTGTTTTCAACATTGTCACGTAGAATATAACACTTCCTTACATATATTTCTATCATTTCAAATGGTAAAAAACTAATGATCTTTGACAGAATACCACACAAAGCAAAACGCTTAGAATAAATGTTATATTTATTGCAAAGCTTACTTTTCTGTTTAACAAAGATCAAGTATGTAAAGCTGTGTATCAAATATGGCAGTAGGAGCTGACATGTACTGACACATTAAATTGCATTAGGTTTGTTTTTGAATAATTGTGTTTGCTTTGTAGACATTAACGAGTGTAATGACAACATAACCTGTGACCATGATTGTCACAACACCGAAGGATCATACTACTGCTCGTGTAGACAAGACTACACATTGGCAAATGACAAGAAGAAATGTGAAAGTCAGTGTTATAATGTTTCTGTTTTTATTGAATACATGCTTATATTATTACATTCACAGTGGAACTTTGCTGCAATGAACATGTACAATACTGGACATTGGCACTGTGACTCGTGTAGGTAGGAATAAAATCAATATTGGACATGTATTTACATAGGCTCTGTGAGTTGTTAGGTACGATTAAAATAATGTAATGTATACATGATGTATGCTCAATTTATCCATTTGTATTGTAGCAGTTTGTACTGCACAACCATTCCAGTAGAAACCTTGGCATTAGGGGTCCTAGTGGAGAACCTACAGGCCAATATGTGTTTATTTTAGGGGCATACCTGGTGTATATTTGTAAATTATTTGCCATCAACGCCTAGGGTTAAAATATTGCAACATTTTTACTAATTATACCCTCCATACAACCGACGTCTTGTCCATAGAAATAATTTGTTAAGTAATATTGATAATTTGTTAAGTAATATTGTTTGATTCATGTATATCCTATTTGATTGATGATATGAATACAGAAGACACATATCCAATATATCATAGGTTTCTAAAAGTCATGGTGTTTGGCCTATGCCCCTTTAACAGTTACAAAAGCATAACCATTTGCAGGTACAATCAAGAATATCACGCCAGTGGTTTACTGGAAACACATTGTTGAAAGCACAGCATCAAAACCACATACTGTTAAATAACCCTACGCCACGAGTGCTTAAATTCATTTTGCTGGTTACAAACTGTGATGGCAATACTGTTAACTACTGTTAAGAGATCATAATCCGTGGCTTGATGCCAACAGGAAAGGTTTCGTTTTTTCTTCATTTAGTTTAAGCATGATTGATTTGGCTGGAGTAGAGAACAAGAGCGAGTAATAGGGTGGAGTAGAAACGGGTGTTGGAGTGCTGTTGGCCTTATTAGATTTAGCAGACATTAGGCACAACAAACTGTTGTAAATCACTATTTTTATATACACAAACTTACAATGGCTAACAATTAAGAATTATATCAAGGTATTGGAAACTACTCCAAAATGTAATACATCAAGTACAGTCTACACAAAATGTATCCCTTGTTAACGTATGTTTTTGGTTTGCAAAATTGTATTGTTCAATTTAACAACATGTACCTGTACTTCTCATTAATAACATCTAGCCAATGCCTTTCAGAAAGATTTAGATAACAGTTTGACTATCTATGTGTTATTATGCTACTTGTAGAGATCAATGAATGTTTGAATGAGAATGGCGGATGTTCTCACACCTGCACCAACACTGATAGTGGCTACTTCTGCTCCTGTCCAGACGGCTACACTCTTTACCTGGGCAAGAACTTCAACGGGTTTGATTTAAGAACTGGCACATTAGATATCAATCGCACATGCGTGCGTAAGTATTCATGACAACTGCTACATTGTTGAGATAAATGCTAAGTGGGTCTAATGTATTTAGCATTGTGTTCCTCTCCATGGAACGTCAATATGATAACAGCCTACGCCTTAAGGCTGTCCTTGGTAATGTATGTCCATGTTGTAGTGACTTGCGAACATTATAAATGCACAGGTGTTGATATATGTGACATGGAAAGATAACCTGTGAATGTCGTTGTCACTGTGAGTGTATATGTTGTTGTCTGGTGTTGTTCAAGTGTACATCTGACACGGAAGAGCAACTTGTAAGTGGTGGTGTCACTGAGTTATGTTGTTGTTTGGTGTTGTACAAATGTTGTACAACTGTGGATGTGACTTGTGAATGTTGTCACCACCTAGCGGTCACCTGTGAGAAACCTCCTCCCACTGTGACACACGGCCGTGTGCTGTTCAACAACAAGAAGACACACTTCTACTACAGAGATCAGGTGGAGATTCTCTGTGAACTTGGATTTGTCATTGAATCGTCATCCAACAACAACTCAAAGAAGATCACCTGCCAGTCTGACCGTACCTGGGATGAGCCATTCTTCAACTGCACAGGTAGGATCACACATCATGACAATCTTATGAAATATGTTGCATTTAATTAAGTAATTAAGTAATGGTTTCATATTATTTGGGAGTATTAATTGGTTGCAATGTTGGTTGTAATGTTGTGTCAGCATATTTCATATATTTGTTCCACAAAGTTAATATTAAATTGATACAACAACAGTAGGATGGTTTTTTCAATATATAATTGTGCCAGGTAGAGATGATGACAAAACATTGATACATAACACGTAACAAAACCGATGTCATTTACCCTCACACCCCTCCTCTTTCTAGATCCAGACCCCCTTCTCTTGCTAAATTCAGACCCCCTTCTCTTGCTAGATTCAGACCCCCTCCTCTTGCCATCACATACCGTTTAAAGTCAGCCGTCATAACCCAAAAGTGTCAGCATGTGTTCAGCACCTTAGGAGCGGAAAATATGTGTTGGTCAATGTACGACGCTAAGCAACACATCTGCTAACCCCCTGTCCCAATGAAACAACTGCTAACACCCTGCCCCAAATGAAGCAGATATTAACCCCCTGCTCCAATTAATCAGATATTGTGTACTGTCATACATCAACGTTTTGAGGTAATTCTTACTAATGTTCACAAAAATAAAACTCTAACTAACATAGTTCAGGATGTACCATAGCAGACGCCATTGAACACCACATTACTGAAATGCCACAGCAGATACCATTTAACATTACAAACTATGTTATTAAGCTGGCTGCTAGTACCAATTAGAAGTGCGACCATATTATTATGTCAAGTATCAGCAACTGCCATCTGAAATTCTAATAAACTCACCTTTCCTTTTTGTTTAGTTGCGACATGTGAGAGATTGTCTAGTGAACTTCTATCAAAATACTCAAACCCAGCAACAGTCATCTACCCCGCTGGTCCACTCGTCTACGGCACTAAGGTTCAACTGAACTGTTCAGTGCCAGGTGGAGAGGCCAGTGTGAGCACAAGAACATGTTTGTACGATGTAGCAGTCGGCAAATATCAACTGATTGGGGACTCTCTTGAATGTGGAGGTAAGTGTATAGTAGGGTGAGGTTTGAGACAAAAGTAGTAAATGCAGCCAATAAGCTAATACAATTATAGTAGTGGTATAAATGTGGAGGTAGGTGTAAGTCACTGACTTATATGTATGTTTCTGTGTAATTTATTTACTGTTTGTTTCATGATATGTTGAGATACGGTGCTTATGATATTTTCCTAAAGGTTCCCTTTGTAAACTGGCCTGGTGAGGCTAACTAATTTTTGCACGGCTGCACTGCCTTATTTTTTCCGTTGCTCTGTCGGCAGCATTTCCACTTCATCTTTCTTCGTCTCCCGCATTTTTTTCATGTTCATCCATCATAACATTGCATTCCCAACTAAAATGTGGTATTCCCCTTTTTCGGCGGCCTCGTTGTTTCACCGCCCTTGCTATGTCGTAGCCGGCAGAAAGTGCATCCCAATCTCTTCCCTTATGTAATTCACTCCTTCTATCCACCCTATTTGCTCATACACTTCTCTAAATCCAGTTGCTCTCACTCACTTACAGCCTCTTTGCTATTGCTCTGACAGCGACCATACAGGCATGACAATATTACACACCATCTCTTTTCATTTCAATTGCTTAAATATATTATGTCAGTCATGACTTCCTCTACCGTCCCCGAAATATTCATTCCCCTTTGTATCAGATCACGTCCCTCTACCTCCGATCGCCAAACTTCGCAAGCCATTCCGACAAGATTCTGCTTGATTTTCTTCCCCACCAACCTAGCTAGATACTTTCTCTAGACACCTCTAAGCAGTCAGCTAAAGCAGTTGGAAATACAGTGTGATGTTAGATAGTTTTAGCCTTTCCTTCCTATTGGCGGCTGTTGATGCAGCTTCGGTCACGCTCCATATATTTTGGAAAATCGGCACTACGGTCCCCTAGGCATATGGCAGGATTTCATTGCACTATTCCTACTAAAACAGTTTGCTATTACATGGTTTAAACTGTACCGGATTGGGTGAACAGAGATAGACTGTGGATCTCCCGGTGTGCTGGCTGGACTCAAGACTGACATCCTGCTAGGCACAACCACCACCTATGGGTCAAGCTTCAACTTCGATTGTGAACAAGGCTTTGTCATAAATGGCAGCAATAGTGACCCTGGGAACATTGTCAGATGCATGGAGTCTGGAAGGTGGGACCTAGGTGGATTGAGATGCATAGGTACGTGACACAAAACACTATATACACCTGTACATATTATGTATACACATGACAACACAATGCATTGTATACATATTCTATATGCTGTCTTAGATACATGATCCACAACACAATGATGTGCAGGTTTATACATCACTTTCACAATTGCTTAACCCAGATAAAACAGATGTTATGATTATTATTGGCACTAAGCAACAACATAATAGGGTCAGCCACTTTCCAGTGAAATTGCTTGACAGTACATTCCCATCACATACCGTTCGTAACATAGGTGTTGTCTGTAGCAGTGACTTCAGCTTCCACTAGCATATTTGAAGCCGATCATTATCTGAAAATATAGCTGCCTTCCATAGTAAAACTCAAGGCATATTTTTTCAAATTGCAATTCCACCTTAAATCGGTCCCTTGTTCATGAGGATATATGCCCTAGTGAAGTTTATTATTAGTATTATTATTATTACGTATACATATTCTGTATGCTTAGATACTTGACTACGCAACACATGCTGTGCATATTGTGTATGCTATCTTATATGTATGACAGTACAAATCATGATGTACATATTCTGTACGCTTATATATGTTGTACATATTGTGTATGCTGTCTTAGCTGCATGATGCACAGTGAATAATATACATACTCTATATGCTGGCTGATATCAATTATGAGAAACAATCACATTGAACGTAGTAAAGGGTTTGACTTAAAGCGAAACAAGTCATGGTTTTGGGCTTATGCACTTATAATAGTTGCGTGTCCCTATTCATGACTTCATATTTAGCGGTTTGTTGTGCTCTGGCACCACGTTCTGGAGGATTTAGTTACATTATTATTATTATTGTTATTGTTATTGATATTGTTAGTGTTGTTTTTATTAATATTATTATTATTAGCGATGAATTGTGTTACATCCTCAATATGTACACCATATTTGTGTAATATTTCTTGTTGGTATCTAAGATGGTATTTATGCACATTGTAGAAGGATGTGAATACAGAACATAATTATTTTATCTGCTAACGGCAGTGAACATAGTTCTTTCGGTATCAGAGTTATCTGCATATTTAACAAGCACAACCAAAACATGAGAAACCAAGCTAATGTGAGGATTCTGCTTATTTCTAAGCAACAGTTAACTTTCTGTTGCAGGGCCGCCTTGTACTGATCCTGGTCGTCCGGCAGATGGAAGACAAATAGCCACGTCTTACGAGGTTGGCCAAACTGTCACATTTCAGTGTGATCGACCTGGCTTTTTACCAAAGCCGTCTTCTCTAGTTTGCATCTCTAATAGTGGAACTGCCCAGTGGAATAACACCACCAAAGCAATTTGCATTGGTAAGGATTTCTTAGGTTGAGCATGATGGAAAAGCATGTTTGGTTTTTCGATTTGTCTGTTATGCTTTCATATCCATCNATATATATATATATATGTGTATGTATGTATGTATGTATGTATGTATGTATGTATGTATGTATGTATGTGCATGCATGCATGCATGCATGCATGTATGTATATGAACCATTGCCAAGGTCTTGCCAAGATGGACATCTTACTGCAAATGCCAGTTATTTCTTAATTTTGTTTTTAGGTTCTCATGGTAGTGCTAATGTGACCTGTGCCTCCATAATTACACTTGACTTTGTAATAAATCTGATGATGTTTTCAGACCAGTTGAAGCCCCAGTTCACATCCTGTCCAACAGAGCCTGTGTATGTGCGGCGCCTAGACACAATCAATGTGACACCGCCCAATGTGACAGACAACTCTGGTGCCATTGCTAGCCTCACTGTAAACTACAACTTGAACAGTCCAGTGAAAGAGGATGTCAGTATCACGTGGACAGCCAAAGACCACGCTGACAACGAGGCAGATCCTTGTGTTGTTGAAGTACATGTGAAAGGTATGAAAGGTATTTGACTAACTAATTATATATATATATATATANATATATATATATATATATATATATATATATATATATATATATATATATATATAAATTGATATGTTTGACAAGTTGACAAGATGACAATCTCAAAGACACATTGTATCTACTTCACAGACGAGCGTCTGCCAACCGTTGACTGTCCTCAGTCTGAAGTCAAGTACGTAGATGATGATGACAAAATTAACACAAAGGCAGTCACTGTAACCAATGCTACAGCAGCTGGGAGTAAACATATTGTGACTGACACCATCACTCCCAAATCCTACATTCTCTCCAAGGACAACCTGTATGAAGTGATCAACCTGAAACACGAGGCCACAGATGGCCAGGGCCTCATGGCTGTCTGTTCATTCCAGTACCTCATCAAACGTGAGTAATACTGGCTGTGTACAGTTTAAGGGGTATTTTCTACGCCGGTGTAACTTTGTCATATTTAACAAGTATTCCCGTCTATGTTTTGTCTTAAATGTGCTCAGATTGTAATATTCTTGTAAGAGCAATGATTCACTTTAACATACATTATTAAATGCTTGGCAACGTACGTTATTCTCACATTGACGTAGACATTGTTCAACGCTTGGTCGTCTTGAAACATCCTCCTTAATTGATTCAGCCCATCCTGAATCAGGTTTGCTGATATTAAAACTTGTAGTGTGTGAATAGTTTAAGTAATATGTGCAGTTGGCTTATTATCAGAGTGCACACTTTTATTTTATTTTATTTTAGTAGGTGGTACACTGATTCCAACAAAACCAAACAACACATTCGTACAAACTAATTAGCATGTCGTATTCGATACCAGATGTGTTCAATTTGTCGCGAAATGAGAGTGACACGAGATAGGCAAAATATATAATTGAGGACGTACATTTAACCAGCCTCTGTACTATTCAACTTGTAAATGTGGCAATAATTGAGTCATAAAACATAATTCAAGGTATATCACTTATAAACGTTACGTAAAATATCATCTACGGTTTATATGTTGTAATGTATTGTAAAAAGAATAGGTCACGCCTTTAGAAACAGCTGACTATTTCAGCAAAACCGTGCCGAACTTGGGCTCTGCGACAACCTAAGAATGGCAAAATAACCTGTAGCACCAACACCAGTTGTGAGCTGACATGTTATTCTGGATACATCGTTCTCAATCAAAATACATCCCTGCAGTATGAATGCACAGAGGGAAAGAAATTCAGCAATACCTTCTTCGGTACATATGTGACAGATTGCATAAGTAAGTACACGTTTGAAACAGATGTAAAATCACAGAAACTACTGAAGGGTTGTCGTGGTGATTATTCGAGCCGTCGTTTGTTACTGACACACACTGAATGTTGCTTTCGTAGTTGGTCCGTGTTGTGATAATTACATAGATTCAATTGCTACATCGGTTCATGCCATTGTCTTCTACACAAATATGTGTTTATTTAACACAATGATAACCATTAAAGACATGATGAGTTGTGCTGCTCGTCAGTGTTTGATATGCAGTTACATAGCTTGTTTTGTGAAACAGAACCCAACATTGCTACATACAAACAGGAGTTTGTTCTGGAATACACTGGAACTGTGATTACAACAAACATGAAAGATGCGTACAAGGCAGAGATAGAGAAACAACTGTCATCCGTCCAGTCAGAGTTACAGACTCAGTGCAAAAACAACATGGCGACAACTCCACCAGTTGTTGTACTGAGTACAACAGTCACATTTGTTGTTGTTGGCAGTAAGGTTGGTACTATTATAGTGACATGTTTTTGTGTGTTTAAACTATAACTGTAGTGGCATAACTGTCAGCTTAAACTACAGCAGCAGTAGCATAACTTTGTTGTTTAAACAACAGCTGTAGTATCATAACATGTTGTTTAAACTGTTGCTGTCGTTGCATAGCGTTTTGTCTAAACTATTGTTGCAGCAGCATAACTTTATGTTTAAACAGCAGCTGTAGTAGCATAACTGATTTGTTTTTACGCTACATGTTTAAATTATAGATGTAATAACACAACTGTCGGTTTAAATATTGCTGCAGTAGTATACATTTATGTTTAAACTATAATGTAAGCCATAGTAGTGTGTATGTGTAGTACCGTCTAGTATAATATCTAGCTTAAGTAGCATAATGCTATGTTTAAATTATAATTCTAATAGCATAGCTTTTTGTATATTACGTTATGCTGGTTTAAATGTAAAACCAATTATATAATATATATTCTGATATTGGCTTAATGCTATGTGTGAGCCGATTGATGGGGCAACATATAGGATTAACCCTAAAACGTGTCCATGCCTGATCTAACCTGTGTGAGTGATCGACATTATTTTAGAGCAAATTGTTTAATGTAATTTAGATTAAATGTGACTGAGGCGATCGAAGATCAGCCTGCAACTGCGAATGCGAACAACTGTGGCTAAGGCTTAGTTTTATTTTATATATTTATTTACGTATTATTATTATTATTATTATCTTAGTGACTGTTTACGTGACTTTTCAGTAATTGCTTTTAAGCACTTGTTAATATCATTGACCTTTTATTATTTTCTACTAAATTTTATTTATTAACATATTTGACATTTTTACTTTTAGCTGAGTTAATAATACATTGTGATTCACTCCGGCACGGCATAAGTGAAACACTCGTGTTTAATTTCACGTCTTTAACACGCACATCCTCCTAACACATTTGCTAAAAATAACGCATAGAAGTTCTGTAATCTAATTTCTGCTGCTTATTGGGGCATTTGGGCTATGCCAACATCCAAGAAACATATATAGCTATTGGCGTATAGCTGAGCAATGAAACCAAATCAAAACGGTAATTTACGTTATATGTAACCATTGCAACGGGTTTGCTTTCATTTCTCTAACGTTTTCCACTTGTACAATTGTGTCCAAAGCACACTTAAATGATCTGGTGGATAGCAGGCTGTAATAATATTATGTACATGCATACACTACAGCAGAATGTTGACATAATTGATGTCACATGACCTCATGATTGTCTAATTGTTCAAATATATATAATGTTTATATAAATAACTGCAGTGCCATACATTTCCTTTTAAACTATCGTTGTACAATCATAATATTATGTTTAAAATATGATTTATGTAGCTTACTATTTATGTTGAAACCGTAGCTGTAATTGCATAACTTGTTTAAACTATAATTGCGGTAATTGCACATTTGCTAAGATATGTCAACTATTGTAGGTAATGTTTAACAACTGATGGAGAAGAGTGAATTATTTGTGGCATTCGCCAAAGTTACTATCCAGTGCATGTAACATTGTGATTTCTAACAGGTGGATGTCACATTCAGCTTGAGTTACAAGAAAAAGGACACAGATGACATCCGAACGTGTGCTGGTATAGTGAAACAGCGTTTTGTAAAAATCGCTGGGTCTCTGCTTGGTGCACAGAGGCTGAAAGAGATTAAACCAGTTGGTGAGGCAAAGTTAACAGCTGCCTACAGCAACACAACTCTCGATGGCTTCACATGTCCTCAGGGGGAACTGCTGCGAGATAGTGCTAAGTGTGGTAAGTTTATCTGTGTACATGTACTGCTTTCCATTACTTTGCCATTTATTGTGTGTTTATAAGTATACAGTTTTCTCAAAATGCATGAGTATCAGTCGTCAGCTGCTGATTTCTCCCGAGTTTATGTGACAGGTTGTTTTGAGCGAAATGCCACATGATGTTAGACGTACACCTACTGATTGCTGTGTATACCTCTACACAAAACTGCGAGGTTCTTAGCGTGAGCTTAAAGTGTGCTGTGTTACAACATTATTGATGCATCATATGTGGATTTGAATTTATGAAATCGTACCTGAGTCCTGTTGGCAATCAATTTGGATTCAGGAAATGCCATTCAGCGTATCATTGCGTGCATGTGTGCGTGCGTGTTTGTGTTGATTATTGAATACAATGTATGTATATACAGCACTCAATACAAATATGTTTGTCATAGCTATTTTCACAATGTTCTAAACATTGTATGTGCATACATGGATGGATGTTGTAGCAAGTCACACCATTGTACATTGGAGTTATGTCACGTGGTGTAACATGAGTTTTGTTGCCAACTTCTAGTGCCTTGTCCGTCCGGTTATTACAAAAATGGCTCATATTGTGAGCTGTGTCCAAAAGGCAAATACAGTAACAAGTCAAGTCAAGTGTTATGCGTGAACTGTCCAGCTGGTACTTACACCTACAATGAGGGATCAGTCAGTGTGGACATGTGCTATGGTGAGTACATCATTATGTAGTCCGTGGGCACCAGTGCTATGGTGAGTACATCATTATGTACTCAGTGGGCACTATTGCTATGGTGAGAATATCATTATATATTCAGTGGGCACTAGTGCTATGGTGAGTATATCATTATGTTGTCAGTGGGCAACAGTGCTACGGTAAGTACAACATTGTGTAATCAGAGGGGTCCAGTACCTTGGTGAGTACATAATTATATAGTCAGTGTGCAACAGTGCTATGGTCAACATATCATCATGTAATCATTGTGGACCAGTGTTGTGGTGAGAACATCATTATATAGTCAGTGTGCACCACTGGTATGGTAAGTACATAATCATATAGTCAGTGTGGACCAGTGCTATGGTGAGTATATATTTATGTAGTTAGTCAATGCAAATATCTTTCAAGGTCTTAATTAATGCATACTGCAGTTTTGGCATCTTCAGGGGACCTCCAGTTGAGTTGATATCAATTGTTGACCCACCATTGAAGGAGAAATAGTTGTATGATACCATGTGTAAGATATGTTTGATTTTAATTTAGCTGAATGTCTGACTTACTATATCTGCTGTTACAGCCGAGTGTCCTCGAGGACTGATGTCTAAGACCAGACTTCCCCCCTGTGAAGCGTGTCCTCAGCTCAAATACTGGCAGGACGCGTCCACTTGCGTTGACTGCCCTGATGACAGAACGTTCACCAGAGGACCACAAGGTGGCGCTGACAAATATGCATGCAAAGGTTTGAATTTTCATACGTTGTCACGGTATACGGTATACGGTATTCGCATACAAGTTGTAAGCATTTGAGATGTTTGGATATAAATAACTCTCTCCTGTGAGATAAGATTATTCCAGCCTTTATTGTGTGAAGAATAATTACATTCGCAATCTTCAATTCACATATCCTGTTCAGCACCTCGTAACCCACATCTATTTCCGAAATTGATAATTGCATTACCAGTTACTTGTCTAGCGGACAGAAAATTCATAGGAAATTAAGTATTAACTATTTACACAAACTGTCCTGATGTTGCACTATCAGTGTGTATGTCGTGGCAGTTGTTTGAGTTTATTGTTGATGCAGTGTGGCTGATAGTAGTGACATATAACTAGTGTCTGATAGTGGTGACATATAACTAGTTGCTTGTAGCTGTCAAGATTATATAACATGTGGTTGTAGTTAAATGTGTGCCTGATTATTGGTCATTGATGTATGGTTGTAGCTGAATGTGCATCTGATTATTGGCTATATATATTTGGTTGTAGCTGAGTGTGCGACTGGTAACTTCTCCTACGATGGCCGTGAGCCGTGTAGACCCTGTCCCAGAGGCTACTACCAGGACCGGAGTGGACAGAAAGGCTGCACTCCGTGCTCAGACAGCGAAAAGACAACAGCACTGGAGGGTTCAACGAACAATGCCGACTGTAATGTGGCAGGTGTGTGCTTCGTACGTACTTGTA
>SDWI01000418.1:155356-210552 GCA_009193005.1 Lamellibrachia luymesi
TATATATATTTATATATATATATATATAATTATATATGTATGTATGTATGTATGTATGTATGTATGTATGTATGTATGCATGCATGCATGCGTGCAAGCATGTATGCGTTATGAAGCCCAACTATTTTACACATATTCTGTTCTGTTAAATAAACATCTACCTTCCATACGCAAAGCTCTCAACACATGCATGGTGCCTTTATCGGCGTTATAATGTGAGTGGTATAATGCTATGATACGCCCGCTCTGCCAGCATACTTATGTTTGTGAAACCAGTAGAAAGACAGTGGCTATAATCTTCCAGTATACACGGAATTACATTCATTTCATCATTATCATGGTTACATAACATCAATGTACATTGCATTGTGAAACTGTTGACATTTCAATATTTGTTTGAACTTCTTCTGTCGCATGAGTAAGAACAGCATGGCTACAGTTGTAGTGGTCGACCCACTCGATTGCTTTACGATAAGCTAAGTGGATGTCGGAGATTCCTCCAGTAATGAGAACATGCGGCAGTGGTTGACAATGTCGTTAACGGTTTGTTGGTTGTGGCTGCATTCGTATATTGGTGTTCCTTTGGTGCGCCATTTGTACATCAGATGCTCACATCATTCATGCTATGATACAGTTAGTGATGTTCCACTGGCATTGAGGGAGGTCAGCCCCAGGAAGATCGATGCTTGGGTCCGGAACAAGATTGTTTTTTTCTGATGTATGTTAAAGCCCACTCTCATCTCCACCTCTCTTCTGTGTGATGCTAGTTTCGACGAGGGAGGCTGCTTTGGTCCAGCAAGGCCACCACGAAGTGAGGCGCTGCGATGGTTTTGGGTTGAGTTCGTGCTATACTGGGAGGTCTTCATTGTGCGTGACATTTTTGTATTCCCTCAAGTTTATTGATGAACGGCGTATATTCGATGGATAGATGTGGGCGAGCACCGGTAGCCAGCAGGCTGGTGTTGACTTCAGCGTACCAGGCTGGTGTAGGTGTTACGCCGCCATGAAAAGCGTTGTGAAGGTGGACAGTGTATGATACTGCACTGACTTATCTCTATTTGTAGTGTGTAATACCATTGACTGCCAGAATGGAGGAACGTGTGTTAAAGACGACCACCAACCGAAGTGCTCTTGTGCTGATGGTAAGGTTGATCAGTAGAACTTTGTTTTATTTATCACTAGCAAATATTAAATCAAGAACACCCCATATAACCTCAATTTATCAAGGCAAATGACAAAAGTAGCATCCACTAATTGATTACTAGAATTAAAGCAACATTTGCAGCATTTGTGTTTTGCCTTGAAGCTTTACTGGTTGTTGTTTTGTAATAGTATATTACCAGTGATATATCACATCCTGTATAACATATAACATATTGATGAGTGCACATCATCTCCCTTGTACTATGTTTATTCTCTGTGTAGGATACACGGGTGTTCACTGTGAGACTGACATTGATGAGTGCGCATTGTCTCCCTGTTACTACAATGCCACCTGCATAAACACAGCCAACGGATACACTTGTGAATGTCCCACTAGTAAGACTTACTTTATTTCTATTTGGTGATTGGGCTTTCTTTGCAGTTCACACAGTAACTGAGATTAATATATTATTGGTAACTGCCGGTTTTGAATCATCAGTATTTGATAGCGAATTTAAAAAGCATGTATTTGTACTTTTTTATTTAAATAGTCATCAAATATATATATATTTCACATCGACTCTTCGGAATGATACCAAAATAGAAATGTGCATCAAGCTGGTAGATAATAATGAATAACGATTTTCTTCTAATCACAACTATTGAGGTTCACTTACTCAATGTTTCGGCTACCGTCGGTAGTCTTCATCAGTAGGATCACTAGTAGACCTTCTATGACCTATCGTGGGTAATACATCGCACCATGCAGAGAACTCTAAGCATTTAGCTAATGAAATAAATTATATCATGATCGAACAAGATGTTATGCTCCTATCGCATGATGCAAAGTCTCTCGTCACGAACATCCCTATCAACGAGACACTGGGTATCATCAAGAAGCGACTAGAGGATGACACAGAACTGAAACTACGGACAAAATTAAATGTTGATGACATAATGGAGCTGTTGAAGTTCATCATCGCATCTACATGTCTTAGCTTCAGGGGCACTATTTATCCACTAGAGAACATAGTTATCAGTGGTCTTGAAACAAATCAACAATACAGTACTGCCGCAAATCCACCGGGCAGAATCCGAGGTGGTTGGTGTTGCCGATGAGCATGTACAACAGAACAATCTAGAAGACTGCGTGATATCGTTTCTCGCCAAGAAACTGGATATATCAATCACGATTGCTGACATTTCTGCATGCCACTCCTTGCGTAGCCGACCTAGCGCTAACGGGGGAACCACACGTGACGACAAGTCTGACAACATCGTTAGGCTTACGACGCACAAACGTGTACACCAATGAACATTTGACACAAAATAACAGCATCGCCCGGGTAGAAATACGTGGCCATATTATTCAGTGGCAATGTTTTAATTGCATACATGTTTTCCCTTCTTATGTTATCAATGAGGAGGAATTATGTTACATTACAAGTTAAATTGATATAAATGGATCGTTGTTTACAATTTATGAAACATCATCTGAATTTGACTTTACACATTTTTAATATACTGAGTCTTCGCATAGTAACTTTGGTAATACTTTTGATAAAGTTAATAACTTCTATAATGATATTAAGGTAGATTGTTCCTACAACACTGAACAAAATGTTTACAAAATAAAGCTCATTAAAGCGTTATCAATAAAACATTTTAACGCAGGAACTTTAAACTGTAACTTTAATAAGATTACAAATTTTTTATATGTTCACCTTTATGATATAGTCGTTGTCAGTGAATCATGGTGCCATGACGGGAATGAAAATTGTTCTTGTTTTACAAGAGTGTTACGCCGCACCTGTTAATCGCAAAAGTAAAAGAGGAGGTGGAGTATACAAACATCTTATTTGTTAACGAGAACTTTATGACGTTTTCTGATTACAACGAATATAAGACAGCTGTCTTAGTGTTCAAGGTGAAATATCAACTGCTACCGACCGGTATTCTAAGATTTTGTCATTTTATATATGATAATTATTGTAACATTACAAGAATGAGAGGTAATTTAAAACATATCTATGTTCGTACAATATTGAAGGTTATGTGTATATATGCGTAAAGCTTTGGAATAGTTTATATCCAAGCCAGAAAAATTGTCATAGTATTTCTTGGTTTAAATAACTGTACAAATCACATATACTTGCTAGGTATAAGGGTGAACTACACTTGAGAAATATTATGTATTTTTCGTGTACTTCTTTGAGTATTTACCGTTGTTGTTATTATTTCACATAGTTATACCTACCTTGACTGTTTTTCTGAGGTTCATTATTTGATATTTTGAAATTATACTTGCATTCATAATATAAATCTTTATTATTATCACGGTACCTGTAGAAGAATTGTAATTAGTAATCTACTTTGTATGGGGGAGTGACCATAAGTGTGAACTTCAGAACTCTCTCCGTTTCTGAAACAAAACTAGTTACGACTACGATAGTTTGGCATTGCATTGTACATGTATTCATGACATTTTATTAAGTCACATAATGCGATAATATGCTGACTGTATGTGTTGTCGGAAATAAATATTTTTATTGATTGGTTGATTGACTGATTTATCGATCGTTCGATTGGTTAGTTGGCTGATTGATTGATTTATTTATTGATAACAGTGGGAAATCCGGTGGCACCTGTAATAACAAATCTCTTCACGGGATGGCTAGAACTGCAAACCAATCTTGCAGTACCAGTAACATTCAAACCAATCATATCAACAGCATAGACACCATAGGCAGCATAACGTTCACATACAAAAAAGAGAATGATAACTCCCTGCCTTTCCTTATTATACTTATGGTCCTCCTGAGCCGGAAGACAGACAGAAAGATGTGGGTACCCAAGTTGGTCCATAAAAAGATGAAAGAACAGCAAAGTCAGAAGAGAAAGACCAATGAAAGGAATCATAAGACCATGAGACCACATCTAAGCATCAGAAGAATACTAGTGCATCCAAAGGACAAAGTTAAAGACAGCAGAAAGACGGACTGTGCTAACCAGATCCTTGTACGAGCTGTGCCCACACGTACATTGGCGAACAGGGATAACATTTGGAACAGGACCCGACGGGCACAAGATGGACGTTGGGAATATCACAACCACACGTTTTACCCGTGAACGTGACAGTAGTGACGGTAGAGCAAAAGTCTACAATCACAGACCAGGCAAACATAAATATTGCATCATTGACTTTTAGCAGACAGAGAAAGCAACAAAAACCCGAGATAGATTAAAGAGGTCACATAGATCAGAAAGACGACTCCAGCCATGAATCGAGAGGATACCGACCCAAACACGTATGGGACGGCCTGGTTGCCATGCCAACATGAGTATATGTTTCAATCGTCATTTTCTCCACCGTTTATTGGATTTCTGTAAACGTTTGCAACTTCATTAATGTGGAATGTTTATTGATGCAGAGACACGGATTGAGTTGGAAAGGTTTAACAATACGGGAGTTAAAGGAGCTGCATTTGACTACAAAGAAGGTGTAGAAGACGACACGTGTCAAGAAATGTGCACGAATGACAGTCTTTGTACCGCTGTGGTATTTAACTCCAACAGCAAAGGGTGTTTTATATATCATGGTGAAGCAAAGATGAAAACAGCAGCTGGATCCAATATGTTCAAGAAAAAGGAAACCACATCAGCAGGTACATTCACAATTTGACATCTAATAAATAACAGCCTATTATTGTCAGACAATTGTAACACATTTGCATTTCAGTTTATTTCATCGTATAACCATTGTGTTGTTCAATACACCATTTGCTGGAATTTCCACTTCTCAAAAATGTAAACTGTTTTTGTGTAGTACCAATATAAAAAAGAACTTCAATTGACAATAACCCCGATCAACAAAATCCTATATTTATTTATGCAGTAAGCTTAATATGATTGTTAGTTGATTAAACATTAGAAAAACAGTGTGTAATGCTTGAATACATTTGACGTGATGTCTTGTAGCTTACAGTGGATCCCGGTGTGACATTGATGAAGACAAAAAATGCGCAGGAAACGTCGCCAAATGTCGACACGGGGGAATGTGTAAAGACAACCAACTGGAGTACGAGTGTCTGTGTCGAACCACAGACATCTACACAGGCAGATGGTTTGTGTCACAATAGTGTATTATAATGTCACAATAGTTGACTATATATCTGTGTTCACTGGCACATGGTTTGTGTCACAATACTGTATTGCAATGTCTCCATAAGGCCTCCTTTCACCGGATGGTTGGCTTTAATGATGTGTCAATGTTGTCCCTGTTTGAACGATTTCGCTGTAGCTACTTTTTTTGTATATTATGCTATGTCGCGTAGTTGTTGTTGACACCTTTATTTTGTTCATTGTTCTGTTCCATCTAGTATTGGGCATCAAAATATGTATGCAGCAACTGTTATCTTTAACTGTGACTGTAAATAGATTTCATAATCCAGTAACTAGTGTCACTTGTCTAAAGAGCGGGCGCACTTGTTAAGGCAGACAGTTTTTTATGAATGCATGCTTAAAACTAAAAAATACATTGACCCTGAATAAAATAAAGGTTTAATGGACCCCATTGGCTAGACATATGTCAAGATGATCATGTGACACTGAATGAGTTGTGAGTTGTATGTTTCAAACTGATCGTGCTTTGTATGTTGCTTTAAGGTGTAACATTGAGAAGACTATCTGTAGCAACAAAGAGTGTCAGAATGGAGGAACGTGTCAAGTGATCAGTGACATTCGCTACATATGCACATGTCCTGGGGGATACACTGGACAGAACTGTGAGACAGACATAGGTAAACTGAAGTATTTATATTAACATGAGTCTACTCTGATTACGAACTGTGACACAGATATAGATAAATTGAAACATTTACATTCACATGGGTCAAACATCATAGAACAACATTTCGTAACTAAAAAATTTTCGAAAAAAAGGCAAGAAGTGTAACATAAGTATTACACTTCTTCTTGCACTTTTTCGACAATTTCATAGTTACGAAATGTTGTTCTATGCTCTTTGTCTATTATTGTTGTTGCTGAAAATAAAGATTCATTCATTCAACCATGATAATGACGACACCATGTTATCCCAATCCACGGGTCAACGTTGTTGTTATCTATTTAGACAAGTGTACTGAGAACCCGTGCCTGTACAGTGGGACATGTACAGAGTTGTTATTATCGGTGTAGACGAATGTACAGATGACCCGTGTATGTAGGAGGGATGTGAACAGCGTTGTTGTTATCTATTTAGACAAGTGTACTGAGAACCCGTGCCTGTATGGTGGGACATGTACAGATTTGTTATTATCGGTGTAGACGAATGTACAGATGACCCGTGTATGTAGGAGGGATGTGAACAGCGTTGTTGTTATCTATTTAGACAAGTGTACTGAGAACCCGTGCCTGTACGGTGGGACATGTACAGAGTTGTTATTATCAGTGTAGACGAATGTACAGATGACCCGTGTATGTAGGAGGGATGTGAACAGCGTTGTTGTTATCTATTTAGACAAGTGTACTGAGAACCCGTGCCTGTACGGTGGGACATGTACAGAGTTGTTATTATCGGTGTACACGAATGTACAGATGACCCGTGTATGTAGGAGGGATGTGAACAGCGTTGTTGTTATCTATTTAGACAAGTGTACTGAGAACCCGTGCCTGTACGGTGGGACATGTACAGAATTGTTATTATCAGTGTAGACGAATGTACAGATGACCCGTGTATGTAGGAGGGATGTGAACAGCGTTGTTGTTATCAGTGTAGATGAGTGTGTTCAGAACCCGTGTATATACGGAGGGACATGTACATACATAACTGTTGTTATCTGTGCAGACGAGTGTGTTGAGAACCTGTGTCTGTACGGAGGGACATGTACAGACAAAGTGGACGGCTTCGCCTGTGCCTGTCCTAGAGGATTCTCTGGGAAGACGTGTGAGACACGCCCAGCTAAAGGCAGTCTGTGTAGCCCTGATCCTTGCGGTGGCAAAGGCAAATGTATCGAGGACTACTCCATAAGTAAAGCGCGATGTATGTGTGAGCCAGGGTACACGTCAGGTAAGAAACCTTGAGCTAGAAATTAGCTTTTCTGAAAATTATGATTTATGTTTTGTTAGTGGGTGCAATAATACATTTATGCAGAACAACAACGCAAGTCAGGTATAGATTGAAGTAGGCCAACTTAATGACATGTAGTTTTATTAATAGTAATCGTGTAAACATCAATAATCAAGTGACAAATAACCACAGCAAGCATGCCGGCCCCAGACTGCTAATTTCACATAATATATATATATAATTCGACAACGTATTAAGTGTGTCAATCGTTGGTAACACTATTATGACTACTAAATAAATCACTACAAGCTAATCTGTTCATTTCACCATGTGGGTGGGGGTCACTCCGCCACCAGGTCACCCAAAATTACAATGTGACCGACCGCCACCAAAAATTCCATATAGGACCGTCGACTCAACTCCGCCACTGTCAGAGCTGCCATTATGTCCCACTATCGTTGCTCTCAGGGTGATTGGGTACGATAGGAGTAACCAAGGAACACAAAACTAGTTATTCGAGCCAAGATAGTAGCTTTCGACTCCGCCCGTAGTAGCTTTCGACCTGCTGGATCGGGGGACCATACCCCCCACTCTTACGTAAGCCCTGAAGGCGAGAACCATCATAGCCCGTAGCATAACGCATTTATAATGTAAAGTAACCACATGCGGCAGAGCGCTAATAAGCTGGGCAAGAATTGGCATTGTCACTGGCAACCTGACATCAGACACCGTTCCCAAGTTCTGGGCCCCCGTTAAAAGTTTGGCAATAATAAAATTCTTGGCCGGGTCCGGAAAACCGTTAAGTTTATGAAAATATGAGATGGCCGAGACCGTTGAGATCATAGAAGACGGCGCATACCCTTTATTGTGCATATAAGCAATAAAACCCATCATCATGGCAACAGATACGGGCAACATAGGAACAGTGCCTAACGACTGAAAAAATCCTACCAGTTTTGACCATGCGCGCTTTTGTTGACGAAGCCAATGAAGCCTGCATCAGCACATGTACAGTGTCTCTAAGGCGGCTGGGGAGACGTGGTAGGGCACGGACGCTGGTTCGAGATTGACCCACGGAGCCAGTGTCAGAAATTCGTCTACCTGACAACGGGATAATTTATCAGCCAAGGTATTGTCACGACCTGGGACATGACGAGCTGTAAACTGAATATTGTAACGCAAGCACGACAATACTAACTTTCTCATTAACACCATCACACTTGGTTCCCTGGACGTCTGCTTATTAATTATTGTGACCAGGGCCTCGTTATCCGTGAAGAAACACACACTAGTGTTAGCCTAAGAAACACCCCACGTCTCCACAGCCGCCACGATCAGATATAACTCAAGTACTGTGATGTTAAGGGTATGCCAGGTACTGGGCCATCTACCAAAAAAACACTCTGGCCCACATATCGCCCCATAGCCTATGCCCCCGAGGCATCAGTAAATAACTGCAAGTAATCCCCAGTCAGAAATGTATCATCCACAAAGAAGGCTTTCCCGTTAAAACCTGTCAGAAAGTCCTGCCATGTTAATAAGTCGAGCTTCACCTGTCTGGTCAACCTAATGTGATAGTGCGGTCTACTGATACCCAAAGTTAGGTAGATTAACCTATGTAAAAAAGCTCTTCCTGGGCCAATTACTGAACAGCAGAAGTTTAACACCCCTATAAATGATTGCAGTTATCTAAGCGTTACTTTATGCTTACTCATAAATAAAAGCAGCAGCAATCGGCATTGTGTTAACTTATCTTCAGGCAAGCGTGCCTCCATGCTCACTGCATCTAGAGTTATTCCTAAAAACTGCAATGCAGTAGATGGCCCCACTGTTTACCCGGTTGCCAATGGGACACCCAGATCCCCACACATCTTAATAAATGCCTGCATGTCAGCCAGACATTTCGCTCGGGAAGTAGCTAGAAACAGGGAATCGTCAATCACATGAATTGCCTTTGTCACCCCCAGTTTGTTCATTGCCACCCATTCCAATGCTGTGCTGAATGTTTCAAAGATAGCGCAAGCACTGGAACAACCCATAGGTAACACTGCGTCCATATAATACAGACCCCTCCATTTAAAGCCTAACAGAGGCGAGTCTTTCGGAGCAATAGGCATAATCCTGAATGCTGCCTCTATGTCTACCTTACCCATTAAAACTATGGAGTCAGATACTTTAATGAAAGAAATTGCATCCTGTATCGTTGCATAGTGCACCGTGGAAAACTCCCTGGGAATGTAATCATTAACCGAATTTCCATCTGGGTGGGACAAATTATGAATCACGACCCCTAACGGCGAGATTCTGAAAGCAGGATTAACTGGTGGCTCATGGAAGGGGCCCAAAATCCTGCCGAGTTCTATCGCCTTCTTTAATTTTGAGTCTATCACCTGGGGGAAATCAAAGGCAGATTTCATGTTTTTGACACCCTCTCCCTTCTGTACGGGGATATCCAAACAACCAATTTCAAAACCTGAAGTAAACCCGTTAACTAGATATTGGCTTTTTGACGCACCGTACCCCTTTAACACATTCTCCAGAGCTGTAGGCGACACAGGCGAGGGCATGGAAAGTTTAGGTTTGGGCCCGGGGCGCTGGAAATTGGTTGATTTACGGATGTGTGACTTTGGGCATTGGAAGCCAGGGTGGCTGCCGCCACACCATCTGCAGAGGTGTCTGAAACGACAGGGATTTCGCATACAGCGTGCTTGGTTGAACGCAAAGCAGACAGCGTTTACACGGGTACCTGTACCCCTGTTGAGAAAGGAAGATCCCACCTGCGGTGCCACCCTAGGGAGTGGCTGCTGTGCAGCGTTCAACCACAATTCAGAGTTCATGCAATCCCAGGCCCACCACTCACTGCGCATAAGGGTCCTGAATGATTCATAGTTCCCCCGCCAGTTCCCCCCATACATACATATAAAAAACCAACTTAAGTTGCTATGTAAATTAAGTTTTGGGACTCGGGTTTGTAGTATGTGCATGCATGCATGTAGGCCCTATGTGTGTTTAAATGTGCGTGTGCATTTATTTCTGAATATATAACATGTACAGACAGAGTATATCATGTTAAACATTTAAATT
Source organism: Lamellibrachia luymesi (assembly GCA_009193005.1). Lineage (NCBI taxonomy): Eukaryota > Metazoa > Annelida > Polychaeta > Sabellida > Siboglinidae > Lamellibrachia > Lamellibrachia luymesi. Next base: position 165,651 of record SDWI01000418.1, read on the forward strand.
AATCTTTATTTCAATATAAATATATAATAAAAATAAAACAGCTTAAATAACAGTGCAGTAAAGTGCAGTAGAATACATAACATATTACATTGAACTATCGTATAGACATGTATATTTATATAAATTCGTGTGTATACAGTTACTTGTTCTCCCTCTTTCACTCCTTCCTTTCCCTCCCTCTGTCCCTCTTTCCCTCCCTCCCTCCCTCCCTCCCTCTGTCCCTCTTTCCCTCCCTCTTTCCCTCTGTCCCTCTGTCCCTCCATCCCTCCCCATTTGCTCCCCCTCCCTTGCAGGGTGGATATGACATCCTTGTTTTCTTACTGCAAACGTCCTCTGCACCAAAGGTGGCTTGTTTCTATATCAATCTTCAAATATAATACATAATGTACTATTATATATGTATCGGTTCACACGTTTTGTGAATGTGACAAAGAGTTGTCTGTCTTTCTAGATCGCTACAAGACGTTGTGGCTGGATGTGAGTGATCCTGACGCAATTGGAGATGATGAGACATTGGCAACATTGAAACAGGTCAGTTCATGCAGTAAAGCTTCAGTGGTTGCAATGGACTGTTGTATATCAATCAATCAATCGATCAATCAATCAATCAATCATTCATTCAGTCAGTCATTTATATTTAAAACAAAACAGTACATGTAATATACATAGTATCATAGTAAAGCAAAAAACATGTTTACAATATTACAAGAGTGTACACACTGCACGAATCCACTTCATTAGCCATACAGCGATGTTGTACACATCGCTATAGTAGAAGCATATCCTGCACATTAAACCGCACATACATTTTTTAACCCGAGTATTACAAGAGTCAGTGCCTGAACTAGCAAACAAAAGACCGGCACTACACCACATAGGTAGGCTGTACATAATTTAAAATGAAATAAACAAGATGCTGACAACTCGTTCTTCACCTTCTGTGAACAGAAATAAAATAGCCTTAGTGGAATATAACTTCTGCCGTACAGACTCCTTTCTTTCGATTTGATATAATTTTCTTCCAACAGATCTTCACAAATTCTATGTCCGATATATTTTGTAAGACTTTGTTGTATTCAAAACTGCATCACCGAGGTTAAAACTCCATCCTCAACTGATTTAGCTTACCGCAAACCCTTTTCGTTGATGTCCAAATATGTAGTGTGTGAATAGTTCATGTAACATCCGCAGTCGATTTAATAAAAAAATGCGTTTTTATTTAACAAATTATCGAAAGAATTGAATTTTATCATTAGATCAGGTAGGGCTCAAAATGGTGGATATAAAAAATGGTAAACACTGTGCGGGTCAATGAAGATTGTAGAATGACATCCATCCTCTTGCCGATCACATGACAACTGATGAAATTTCACCAAGGGTGAAATTCGTGAATTTTCAATGTTTCTATTTTCACTCCAATTAATGGTTCACCATTAAGTAATTTAATAGTTTGTCTGATGATTAAAAAACTACATACAAAAGTTGCACAAATGAGCAAGAATGTGGCAGTGGATACTAGGTAGGTTTGTGTTTTTGCAAAATGAATTTGAAATGAGACAAGTGAAAAAATCGAATATAGGAGGGATCTACCTCAAATAAAATTTTCCTTTTATCAAAAAGCATTATGTGAGACTTTACTATATTAAGCAGTATTTCATTGTCACATACATAAGGGTAAGCAACAATATTTGCACCCCCTTAGTCGATGGAGCAATCAGCACAATATCATCAGCATTCATGAGGTGATCGACAGTTGTGTCGCCCCTGTAGCACCCTGCAGCGTCCAATGGGTAGTTTCAGCAGAAATATACTTAACTCATTTTCTATGAAATATTCAGTGATATAGTACAGGTTGTAAACAATGATTACTAACTACTTTATCAACATTAATGCTTGAAAGGTGCAATGGACTTTGTGGATTTCTCTGACGGTGGTGAACTTTCTGCTTAGAAGTTTGCATGTGTATTAAGGTTCTATATCATCGAACACTATTTCAGAGATCATTAAGCAATTTGGTTTATGTATTGCCACTGTGTTTAGACTGGAACCTGTCTGCTCACTGCAGATAAGTCAGAGTTCTAACATGAACACACGTACACACACATACACAAACACAATATGAACACACGTATGCATGCATGCACATACACACACGTGCACACGCACATGCCCTCACACACATATTTGCATACATCACACACACGCACACACGTGTGCGGGTACATGCACATCACACATGCACAGTACACACTTTATTTATGAATACCTACAAATGTAGGTGCTTGCAAGTCATATCATAAATGTCATGTCTCACAGAAAGGGGTTTCACCCTGTGCTGGTAACCCCCCAGTTGGGGCGACGTGTCGGATGAAGGGTTCAGCCACACCCTTCAGTGAGGGCGACTCAACTAGCCAGGTCCAGCGGGTGGCTTGTACCACTGAGGGTCTTCTCTGTCTCAACAGCAACCAGACGGGCAACACCACGTGTGAAGATTATGAGATTCAGTTTGAATGTGATGGTAGGTAGTCACTGGGATACGTGTTGATGGAAGGTAATCACTGGAACACTTTGTGATGGAAGGTAATCACTGGGACACTTGGTGATGGTAGGTAATCACTGGGACATTTGGTGGTGCTAGGTAATCACTGGAACACTTTGTGATGTTAGGTAATCACTCGGACACTTGGTGATGGTAGGTAATCACTGTGACACTTGGTGACGGTAAGTAATCACTGGGATATTTGGTGATGGGAGGTAATGACTGGGACACTTGGTGATGGTAGGTAATGACTGGGACACTTGGTGATGGTAGGTAATGACTGGGACTCTTTTTGATGGTAGGTAATTACTGCATTACGTAAACTTCACCAAAGTGTACCATTGTTTAAATATAGCTAACTAACCAATGTTCTAGGAACAGATGTTATGAGAATCACTGTACAGCATCTACCCCAGCAATCAGCACCCTTTCACAGTAAGCACCGATAGCCAATGCTGTATCTATGAAGTATGTTTGCTATTTGATACAAATCATGTCCAGTTGAGCATCTCATTTGCAACAGTATTAATGGTGAAGTTAACTCATGTGTACAAAATAGTGATTGCATAAAAATTACCATACCAAGTTACCATAAAATTGGGAAATATTTTCAAGGGCAGATAATTGTGTTCCACTGAAAACAATAGGTAGTGTATTTGGGGCATTTACACATATAACATTAACATAACTGCGAACTGACTTTGTGTTGTGTTTTTCCCACAGCTGGTGGTTCACAGTGTGTCAACATTGACATGTGTGCTGAGGAGAAGTGTAAGAATGGAGCAACTTGTAAAGACAACTCAGGCAAGGAAGGTGTCTATGAGTGTAACTGTGTCCCTGGATACACCGGCTACAACTGTCAACACAACGACGATGAGTGCACCAGCAATCCCTGTCAGAATGGAGCAACATGTAACGACATGGTCAATGGGTACCAGTGTACCTGTCGTCCTGGCTACACCGGTGAGTTTCACCATGTAATAGCATGGTGAATGGATACAACTGTACCTGTGTTCTTGGTTACACTGGTGAGTTCCAACATGTAACGACATGGTCAATGGGTACCAGTGTACCTGTCGTCCTGGCTACACCGGTGAGTTTCACCATGTAATAGCATGGTCAATGAATACAACTGTACCTGTCTTCTTGGCTACACTGGTGAGTTTCAACATGTAATGACGATTCATGTCCATTTCACCTACTGTGGTTTTATGGTTAATTCTGACGACTTCCCTGTTCGCCTACTGCCCAATTTAGGCCTACTCCCACTTTGCCTACTTTAACGTCACGCGGTCTACCAGCATATTTTGGCTCCAATTGGATGAAACGTTAATTGGATGTGGCTTCTCTAAACAATTCAGTACAAAGTACTACAAACAGCTTTTACAGAGTTGTTTCTTGAATTAGTTCCTTTTTGGATTTAATAAATGTTGTCTATGCATAAATAATAACTAAGAAGACTAAAATTTAACTCAAGAAAAAATGTGATGATTTGTGCTAAGCAACATTACATTACATTACATTACACATACAATTTTTTTTAGTATAACATTTAAATGATAATTTTTATAATGACTTAAATATATGTTCGTGATGAGTCTCAACATGTACTGACATGGTCAATGGGCACAAATGTCAACGCTTCACCGGTGAGTTTCAACATGTAATGACATCAATTGATATAACTGCATGTGTCTTTTTGTCTACACTGATGAGTTTCAACATCTAATGGCATCAATGGATACAACTGCATATGTCTTCTTGGCTACACTGGTGCGACTAAACAGGCAATGGCATTGGCATCTTCGTGGCTACACTGATGAATATCAACATGTAATGACATCAATGGATACAACAGCATATGTCTTCTTGGCTACACTGGTGAATCTCAACATGTAATTACATCAATGGATGCAATTCCATATGCCTTCCTGGCTACACTGGTGGGCAAGTGTTCAGTCTCAGTTCCGGAGTGTCAGCAAGCTCTCAGTAGTCTCAGTAGTGTTCATTCTCCATGTCCCTTTGTTCCAGGTGTTCTCTGCAACGTGGACATAAACGAATGCGAGTCTAACCCCTGTGACCCGGATACAACTAAAACCAAAGAGTGCATTCACAAAATTGACTCTTATGAATGCGTCTGCAAGCCAGGGTACACAGGCATCAACTGTTCTGTAAGTACACAGAGGACACACACTTTAATATTCAGATGTTTTTCAGAACGGTGGTTGTTGTTGTTGTGATGACTAGTGAAACATTCTCATTGAAAATGATGGGTGTCTCAGTCAGCTTTGTAACCACTGTGACTGTGTCACTGTGTTTACAGGAAGGTTATGACGAGTGTTTCAATCAACTGTGTCTACCCCACTGTGAATGTGTCACTGTGTCTATAGGACTATGACGAATGTTTCAATCAGCCGTGTCTACACCACTGTGAATGTGTCACTGTGTTCATGAGAAGACCATGACGAGTGCATCAGTCAGCCGTATCTACACCACTGTGACTATGTCACTGTGTTTACAGAAGAACTATGACGAGTGCCCCAGTCAGCCGTGTCTACACCACTGTAAATGTGTCACTATGTTTACAGGAGGACTAGGATGAGTGTCTCAGTCAGCTGTGTCTACAAAACTGTGAATGCGTCACTGTGTTTACTGTAGGACTATGACGAGTGTCTCAATCAGTCGACCCCACTGTGAATGTGTCATTGTGTTTACAGGAGGACTAAGATGAGTGTCTCAGTCAGCTGTGTCTATAAAACTGTGAATGCGTCACTGTGTTTACAGTAGGACTAAGACGAGTGTCTCAATCAGTCTACCCCACTGTGAATGTGTCACTGTGTTTACAGGAGGACTAGGATGAGTGTCTCAGTCAGCTGTGTCTACAAAACTGTGAATGCGTCACTGTGTTTACAGTAGGACTATGACGTGTGTCTCAATCAGTGTACCCCACTGTGAATGTGTCACTGTGTTTACAGGAGGAATATGATGAGCGTCTCAGTCAGCCTTGTCTACATCACTGTGAATGTGTCACTATGTTTACAGGACTATGACGAGTGTATCATTCAGCCCTGTTTACACCATTGTGAATGTGTCACTGTGTTTACAGGAGGACTTTGACGAGTGTCTCAGTAAGCCGTGTCTACACGGTGGTGATTGTAAGAACCTACACGATGATTTCTCCTGTAACTGCACAGAGGGTTGGACGGGCAAGAGATGTGAAACAATCATCAGCTATTGCAGCTCTGATCCATGCCAAAATGGTGCTACGTGCCACGATGTATTCACGGACTACTTCTGTCAGTGAGTGTTATGTTAGATTTACATAATATGATTACTTATTTTGTGGATATCCCTGATATATACTTTCTAATGTTAATATGTCATGTACACTATTCGCTCACTGTTGTTCCATCTAGTGTAATGACGTTATGCATTTGAATAGTTAATAGATTTAAGCTCCACAAGGAAATAAGCATATTGCAGTAAAAGCCCATTGCGGTAAGCAACATAAAAAGTACGTTGGAGTAAGCTCCATAAAAAACCTTCCGCAGGAAGTCTGCTGGGATAAATTGCACAGGAAACATGTTGGGGTAATTTAGTAATTTACTGTGACAGCCTACTGTACACCTTGCACCGCGAAAAGCCAGTTCGGAAGGCACCACGAGAAACCTGCAGTAGTAAGCGTCGCGAGAAGTCAGGTGGAGTAAGCACCGCGAGAAGCCAGCTGGAATAAGCACAACGCGAAGCCTGCTGTAGTAAGCTAGTTGGTGTAAGCACCGCGAGAAGCCAGTTGGGGTAAACACCGCGAGAAGCCATTTGGGGTAAGCACCCCGAGAAGAGAGTTGAGTTAAGCACCGCAGTACACTATGCCAGAAGGCAGTTCGGGTAAACTCTATGAGAAGCTTGTTAGGGTTGGCTCCGTGAGTAGCCTCCCCAAGAGTCGTGTATGTAGGTTCAAGGAAGCTTTTTTCCATTACCGTTGAATGTTTTGAACCACGAGGCATGTACTTGCACCACGAGGCATGTACTTGCATCACGAGGCATGTACTTGCATCACGATGCATGTACTTACACCATGAGGCATGTACTTGCACCACGAGGCATGTACTTGCACCACGAGGCATGTACTTACACCACGAAGCATGTACGTGCACCACGAGGCATGTACTTACACCATGAGGCATGTACTTGCACCACGAGGCATGTACTTACACCACGAAGCATGTACTTGCACCACGAGGCATGTACTTACACCATGAGGCATATACTTGCACCACGAGGCATGCACAACGCTGATATCTATGAAGTAAATCAGTAATTGAAGAGCCGGATTCCAAAACGCGCACAGTCCATTTTTACACACACAAACAATAGATAATGGTTGGTCCCTGTTGCTCAACTGTATATCTTCCATGTTAACGGTTTTTCAATCTGGTCTCAATCCATGTGTGTAGAGCCTGCTACATTGGCAAATTTTTCCACCCGAGAAAGAATTTACAAAACGCACTCAGTCCTTGGTATGTGCAGCGCCGTGTGCCAGAAGTGCCAGCGAAACAGCGGAAACCATTAATGAACAAGGCGCTGCCTTGACAAGATTAACATTCGCCTGCTGTTGAAAATGAACGATCGAGAAGGCGAAAACGTAATTCAGATAACTGGAAGAAAAAACGCATAAACCCAACCAGTGAAACCACATATTCGTCTCTTGAAGTATTTCCTAGAGAATCTGTTGAATTGATCCAAATTTGTTTAGTCTGTACTGTATAAGAAATATATTTAATACTTCAAAACGATCGCCTTTTGTATGTTGTCGCTTTGCATAAGAGCAGCAAGGTATTTTTGGTAAAGACTGTCTTTGGCAGTTGCTAGCTACAGTAGAAAATATCACTAATGTTAAATCTTATCTGGTATTGTTTACTAATTGGTCATACATACCAGCTTAATCAGTAATATACCAGGCTGTGCACAATTTGTGGCAGACTTTGTCACTGTTATTGTGTGCGCAGCGGCAATCCTTGTTGGATATGAATAACATTGGATTGCCCGTTACCAACCTACCAAGTAGTTGGTGTATTTATACAAACAGAGAAAGGTCTGCGTGAGCGTGTCCCCATTTCATTATGAACACAAATACACCGGGAGTCAACGGGGTATCGAGCTGCGAAAAACACACGAAATAAAGTAATAGCATAAAACAAAAATGTTATGATATTTGTCTTTCTTTAAACGCTATCAACATATTCCCGTGCATCCAATGTAACAGGAAGTTGTTCAGATGATAAAAGTGGGTGTTTAGTTCAAGGATGTGCTGTTATTTGTAGGTGTGGGACGGGTTACGATGGACGTAACTGTGAAAAAGGACCTGACCTTTGTGCAGTGGCCAACCCCTGTCAGAATGGTGGCACTTGCTATGTGGAAGGTGGCAAGGCCAAATGCAATTGCACGCAGCGTGAGTGGATTCATCGTTTAATATATTCATCATTTTAATAATTTTGGAATGTTGTAATAGTTGCGATACTTGGATTATTTAAGGGTAACTTGATAATGATTGAGAATGGCTATTTAAAATAAGCTGTACACAAATATATATATATATATATATATATATATATATATATATGCAGTTTAGAGTGAAATGGACCAGGTAATTATGTTTAATGTATTACGATCTAAATGCAATTTAGCAGGTACCCAACTTCAGGTTTACATTTAATTGTATTTAATAACAGTTAAACGAAATGCCACTATACAAAATGAAACTAATTTCATATTTCTCGAACCATTTTTACATAATGGTATGACGTTTGACATCAACGAACCGGATTTTCGATAGGCTACATCAGTCGAGGATGGAGTTATAGCGGGTGACGAGTGTGAGTGCGCCAGAGACTACTGCAGTGGAACTAACAACATTGGATTTGTCCAAGTGTTGGTTGTAGACTTTACAGGTGATAGGTGTGAGTGCGCCAGATACTACTGCAGTGGGACAAACAACATTTGTATTGTCCAAGTGTTGGTTGTAGATTGTACGGGTGATTGGTGTGAGTGTGCTATAGACTACTGCTGTAAGATAAACAGCATTTGTATTGTCCAAGTGTTGGTTGTAGATTTTACAGGTGACGGGTGTGAGTGCACCAGAGACTACTGCAGTGGGACAAACAACATTTGCCGGAATGGAGGCACATGCAGCGTCATTTCAACTGGAGGTTTCTCTTGTTCTTGTCAAACAGGTGTGTCATTACTGCACATTTATGTCACATACGTCTTACGGCTGTCAACCAGTCTACCTGGACATAGCATTTTGCCGAAACATGATTTAGAGTTCAAAGTCGTGTGGCCAAGTTCCAATGATACCACTGATGAATGTTAATGTACAGACCATTGAATATCTCACAAACTGAGTGGAAGCCATCAAAAATACAGTTTGTGATAGTCTATTTTCATTCTCCTTGAAGTCTTTAATCTACGTACGTGATGTTAACATAATAAATTATGTGAGTTTCTAGACATTCATCAATTCCTAATGACGTTTTTTTTAAATAATTTGACCCTACTTTGGTGCTATGCGCAATTTAAAAACAACTAAATAGTTGGCACAACGTCTAATGATAAATGTATCAATTCAATTATAGTTGTTTTACCATAATAATGGATTTGTCACAGTTTCTGCCAATGCTACCACATGAGTAAAAAGTATTTTGGCTATATCTGATTTATAAATCTTGCTTCTATGCCTACATTTTAACTTTAGATGGTAAATATTTGCCGAGTTAGTTCTAGCTAAGGAGCTAAGCATACCATTATTGTGTAATCAGTTATACCCACACCCTTGGTGTTATAATCTCAAAGTGTTTTATTAAGCAAGCTTATTTGATGCAAACAGGATTCACTGGAGTGACCTGTGAGACAAACAAGGACGACTGTGTTGGCAAGGACTGTCATCAAGGCACATGTGTTGACGGCGTTGAGGAGGCATTTTGTCTCTGTCCAGTTGGGAAGGTGGGATCTGCCTGTGACAAAGGTACGTCCCAGCTTGTGTTATCTTGACCTCACTCAAAGTGGCGTCTTCCAAATCATCATTGTGATCAATTGCACTTTGGTTGAGGGTCGACAATTTCACCATGACTTGTGGTTGGGCTTTAACACGACGACCACGATAGGGCTGCAGACGTCAGGTGGTTATGTGGTTATGTTATGACTTCGAGTCGCTCCATCCTGCTAATATAGTGTCATTGTAATCAGTTTACACCAGTTTCTCAGATACATTATTTATTACAGGCAAATATTTTTTTATTGTAAGGAGCTATACGTAACGTACGTCACGCTATATTTGGATTTTTTTGATACCTTACTTTTTGATACCTTACTTCGTAACGTTGGTCTGTATAACCCCACTAAAACTACCCCCCATTTATTATTCATACATCTATTTTTCGCCAAATATGCAGACTTTTCGCGCGCCATTACATACTTCAATAATAGAGTCCGCATTCCTTTTCCGTTCGAAATAAGTTGAAATGTACCGGCAGAACAATCAATGCAATAAGTCTGATATAGACAGCGAGACGATCAAAAACAGTTTAAGTAACGAACGTAACGATCGCCAAGACTCCCCACTCCCATTTAGCTCTTCGTAGCGCTTACCCGAACACCGCCCCTGACCGTGATATACTTTATTGATGACCCCTAATCAGTTTACAACAACTTTGTAATTGTCTAATGGTACATGTTTAGACGCCTGAAGAATGCTAATCACAACACTACCGTAACATAACTGCGTGTGTACATGCGTGCGTGTGTATATGTGTGCAGATGTGTGTATGTATCTGCACGAAACATCTTCATATATCAAGAGTAAAGTTATCTCGCATGGTCTCACCAACTGAGTGTCAACTATTTGCAGACATTGAGAGAGACGTAGACCTTCAGTTTGACGGCAGAGGTGGTGCGTATTCACTGCACCCATTTCTAGTGAACGCGTCCTCCAGCAGCCTGGGTGTGTGGGTGCGCTACGCAGATAAGGGTAGCACAGGCACCTTCTTGAGTATGCATATGGTGAAGTAAGTAGATGCATTTCGTATTTTCTTACACATACAAAGTAATATATAGCTTCATCAAACAAAATTACCATCATGACATCACCGAAAAGTAACAGTGTAATTCACTTCACTGATGTGTTGGCATTCCTTAGCACATTTGCATTCTCTAACACATTGGTATACTTTCACATTTACATTTTCTAACACACAGCGACTGTAGCAGAAATTATGTTGTCTCGACTTGCAGAAGCAATTGTTAAAAATAATTTCAAACATTCCTGTGTCAAACATTTAGCAATTCATTGATGAAGAAATATTGTAAAAAATATTGCAAGAAGTACAATTTGACAATAGGTTTCTTCCATGATGTTTACTGCTTGGAATAGGATGCATAGGTGACACATAGTGAGTGGTGACCTCTTCAAGACCTGCATCAGTTGTATAAGATATTGTTGTGTGCTTACAGATCACAGACCACAGCTCATGTGACGGGGACCCTCGTGTCCATGAATGAGACGGGTGTGGCGATGAGCTTCAGAGACGATGTCAGTTTGACGTATCCTCTAGACACAGACATCAACGATGGCAACTGGCATTACGTGGCACTGAGACTGGAAGGCAACCAAGTCACTTTGTATATGGATTCATCGACTGGCAGCTCAGCCAATTTTACACCTGTTGAACCAGACTAGTAAGTAATTACATCATAACAAAACGAATTTTGGACATTGATAGTGTGGTATAATCCGTGTCGAAGCTTGCACAATTGCGTGCACTCCACATTCACTCCAAAGATATCGCACTGTATAAAACATACCTTTGTTGCACAGTGCGGGCGTTACCGACGGTGTTGCGTGTTAACGTTGACTGGCCGTGAACGGCCTACACGTTGACCTAACTCTAAGGCCAGTCTCACTGTTGTCCAGCTTAGCTGCTTGTCTGAGCCTGACACAGAAAGATAGTTACATGGAGCAGGTTCTGTGAAGGTCGTAATGTGTGGTTCATGGAAGGTGCACCCACTGAAGTCAGCCAGAATGCATTTTCCTCTTAGATATATGAGATTATTCGATAAGTGGCATATATGAATTACCCCAATAACGTAGTTTGTGGCCTGCCCCTTGTCATAAAGTATTCGCATGCAGTCTGCATTTAGGAGTAATAAAAAATTTTATTCCATCTTATTTTGTCATTTATGTAAGAATAAAAAGAAATTTTATGGCCACATGAACGACAACAATGTGATCAGCAAACAATCTTAAACATTAACTGATATACTAATCATATTAGAAATACGTTCTGCCTAATATGAAGACAGTGGTAATAGCAGTGTAATCACATAATGGTAATAGCAGTGCAATCACATAATGGTAATAGTAATCCAATCACATAATGGTAATAGCAGTGCAATCACATAATGGCAATAGCAGTGCACTCACATAATACATAATATTACTAATAACCAAACTTCTACCAACGTAGTGAACTGCCAGTGAACACAAATATGTAGTGTATATACAATGACGCTGTGAATTCTGACACGTATATAAACTAAAGGCATAAGGTTTTTTTGCATAATGCATACATTACTTTACCATGATGTGCAATAGTAGAAATCGTATCAGTTTCAATGCCATCTGAAGAAAGGTAATATTCTTTTATTTCCAGTGTGGTTTTGCACGTTGGTGGGTCGGAGTCAGAGAGGTTCCGTGGGGCGCTCAGTCTGGTCCAGGCCTGGGACATTGCTCGCAACAGCACCAAAGTCAGCAGTGTATTCATTGCGACGAAGACTCCCGTCACCAGCCCGTCCTACACTCGGGGCCTCACTGCTGACTGGGGCTGGGACAGCTTTCAACAAGGGCAGGGCATGACAAGGATGTCTCCTTCCAAACGTGGTCAGACAATATGTCCCAGTGGACGACAATTGGACACAGATGGCAGCAAGTGTGTCAACAAACTAACAGGTAACTTAGAGCAAGGTGTGACTGAAATATGCATTTAGTATTTCCAGCAAAATCATTATATTTTTTAACTGAATTCAAAATTAATTTAAAGACAATAAAAGGTGTTTTCGCCTAACACTAAATATAACATGTGCAGTAAATAAATATAATGTGTATGTACGTATAGGGGGCACGGTGGCGTAGTGGTTAAACATCGGACTGTCATCAATGGGACCCGAGTTCGAATCCTCTTGCAGCCGTTTCGACACTTGGGCCATTTCGTTCACCCCAAGTTGTTTCATTCCACCCAGCTATAGAATCCTCGCAAACGGGCTGTTACTGACAATGTCAGCGCGATCTTTCCTGTTCTGACATAACCATGAAAACGACCGCATAGATCCAACTAACTTCTCCTCATATATCTACCATACATAAACACATGTCACGTTATCAAAAAACACTGTTACATCTATATAACGATCCAACTTCGCAAAAACTAAAAACAAAAACTCGCCATATAGAGCTAGGCATAGGAGATGGCGAGTTTTTGTTTATTTATGTTTTTTGTAAATTTTGATCGCTATGTGGAAGTAAAAGTAATGTTTGGCCACGTCACATGTGTACATGTATCTTAGACATATGAGGAGACATTTGGCGGTTCTATATGGTCGTTCTCATGGTTAGGTCATAAAGTAAAAGAAGGCTACTGACGTCGCTTATCTGCTCAGAAAGAGCCGGATTCGAAGATGATTATGAGGTATCACTTGCCACTAGCGGTTCGAAATCATTACATTTTACTTTGTATTCCGGACATTTGCCATCGCCAACACTCGCTGTAGTGACGCGAGTGAAACTATAATGAAGCAATGCGTAGAAATCGCTGACTGAATGTAAACGAATGTTACAAGTGACGTCACAAAACCACGTGATCGTCCATTTCATTAGCTTCATATTTTACGTTGCATAAAAATGGCATAACTATAAATAATTAGTCAAATTTTTCTCACACATATATGTATACCAACATGTTTTAAACATTCATTCATTTACATTGTCGTCGACAAATTTAAACTGTTAACATATTTGGCTTTGTAAAAAAAATATTTGTTAGCGTTATTTCCTCCAAAATGCCAATCTTTGGCAAAACTTTATCTACCATAGCTTTACATAAACTGGTACATTCACATTAGATACACCAACAATTACTCTTCTAAAGGAAGAAAATCTATTCCGTCTTGCCACGAAAGAAATATCGTTATATCAGTCAAACAAGTTGACAAGTCAGGTGGTCCTATGCTACAAAAATCGGAATAATACCACATAAATAGGTCATACTTTTGTGGAAAATGTTTTTTTAGCGACATCACTGGAGTCAGTTCATACAAAACAAACTGTACAAATAATTTTATTTTCGATCAAAAATCACATCGGGGGATGTGGGGTGCGTTGTCACTATTTCCACACATCTGCATGTATACTGATGTCACTGATATCAATACATTCATTTTTTATTCAGTTGCCCTTCATAGGTTAAACATTCAATGTTTTTTCCTACACAATACCAATAATTATTTTTAGCAAATCGGATAAAAAATAAGACCACAGATTGTACATAAATGCAAGAAAATAAGGCATAAATATGACAGAATGCGGGATGTGTTCTTAATAATTAAAAAGTATACCACTAGAATTACAAGTTTAGCTTCAGTTTAGTGTTAATGATCCGTCTGCCGACGAAAACCTGTTTGTCTTTCTGCGTATTCTCAGTAGCGCCAGCGGTGCCAGTTGCCCCAGTGGCAGTGGCAGTATTAGTAGTAGGGCTAGTAGTGTGGACCCTGTTTCTGTGACCGTCTACCGCCGCTGATATCGAGGGTTCCGCATCAATTTCTTCATGTAGTTGTTCATTTTTCGCATGAAAATGCTTTAAGTTTGCTTTCGACACTGACTGTATCCTGTCATAATCCTTTTGTTTGATAAATCGGCCGGCTTTCGTTTGCGGCATTTTACCGCATCCCTCATCGGAAACGGCGAAAACTCACGTTTCGCCGTGCTAGTTAATGCCACTGCCACTACGCGGTACAGTGGCGCTGAATGCGTTACTTCGGTTTGTCTTTAAGTTTACTTATCAATAAATTTTTCTGTTACATTTTAGGTTGGCACGTAGTACATACAATATTAAACTTTGTGTACACACCGAAAACACACTTTAGCAAGTGCCTTGTTGTTATTCCCTTTAATACTTTGACTGCCTCATTTTATCCCGTATGTTTCATGCAGGCCTACCTTTCTGCAAAGTATGTTATCATATCTCGGCTACTCTTAGATTGGAAATGGTCCGGGCTGGTCCGTTTGAGCCGGCTAGCATAACTAATTTTGGCATCGGTTATGTCCATTTCGCATTTAATTATGTCCAGTTTCATGATTCATGGTAGCATGGTTCATGGTTCTAACTTCTAAGTTCTAGTAGCATCATCACAGTTCGTCCTACTCTGTCGAATATTTGGTTCTTTCTCATTAGTCATTTGCGTGCCTTCCAATGTGAGGGTGCCACATCCCGCACCAGAAGAAACATTGGCGGGCAAAACAAAATATAGTATGTCTATATAGTCAAAATAAGTCTAAGCGGCTGTTGAACCGTTTATTTTAGTGTAAAAATGGTAATAGGCTATGTTAGTGTTATCTTGAAAATAAATGTTTCTACGTACGAAAAATGCCCTGCCTTGACCTGCATTATTGTTATCGTTACTACTACTACTATTATTATTATGTATATTATATTTAAAAGTATAATACATTAGCTGTTTGTCTGCCCCCATCAGGACGCTCCCATTTTTTTCTCTGATTGGCCGCTCTGATTTCTTAAACTTTCCAGCTAACTTCCTTGTTGTATCGTAGAGTTGCTTCATGTTCCTGCTAGCTGCTGCCTTTTCTGCCTCTTGTGCAAGTCCCTCCACGAAGTTCCTTTTGTCTGTTTTGACACTTTTCTTCACCTCTCTATTTGCTGCTGTGTGCTCTTTCTGAGCTATTACCTTTGCCGCCCTTGTGCGGCTGCTGTTGACTGCCTCCTTCTTGTCTCTTCTGGTCTGTATTTTCCTTATTGTTTCTACTGAAATCCAGTCTTTCTGTTGGGGTTTCCTTCTGCCAATTATATCTTCACATGTGGTGTTTACTGCATCCTTGATGTGACTCCATTGGCTGTTGATGTCTACTCCCTCATCTTCATCATACAGCTCTTGCAGGATTTTGAATCAATTAGCTAATGCGACTTTATATTCTTCTGCTGTTCTTGGATCCTTCAGGAAATCCACATTATATCTTGCCTTTCGTCTTTCTTGTTCTACTCCATTTCTTCTTAGCTTGAGTTTTAGCTTGGCTGTTACAAGGTGGTGATCAGAAGCGACGTCAGCACCTCTCTTCACACGCACGTCTTGTAGCGATCTTCTGAACATTTTGTTTATGCCAATGTGGTCTATCTGATTTTCAGTGACTTGGTCAGGAGATACCCATGTCGCCTTATGTATTCTTTTGTGTGTGAACACGCTTCCCCCAATCACAATGTTGTTTATTGCACAGGCATTCACAAACCGCTCCCCATTGTCATTCATCACACCCAGCCCATGAACTCCCATCACATTTTCATATCCTTGGTTGTCCGATCCAATCTTTGCATTGAAATCCCCCATAATCAGGTTGATGTTTTTATCCCCTAAATTGCTCATGATATCAAGGAGTTGGTTGTAGAATTCATCTTTGGTTTCGTCAGTCTTGTCGTTGGTTGGGGCGTAGCACTGCACTATGTTCATTTTAATCCTTTTGTTCTTTGTTCTAAAGGATGCTGTTATGCACCTCGGTCCTCTGGCTTCCCAGCCAATAAGTGCTCTCTGTGCCTCCTTCCCCAATAAGAGGGCAACCCCCTCTGAGTGAGGGGCATCATCTTCCTCGTGTCCGGAGTATAGTATAATCTCTCCTGTTGTTAGTCGCAGTCGTCCTGACTGGGTCCATCGGGTTTCGCAGAGCCCGAGTAGAGCGAGGTTGAATCTCCGCATTTCTGCTGCCACTTGGGCAGTTTTCCCCGCCTCGTACATTGTACGCACATTCCATGTGCCGATGTTTAAATTTTTCCTGGTCGAAAGAAGAGTAGTCGGCATTGTGGTTTCCTTTCGGCTTTGACCGCAACACTTCATGCGCCCTGGTAAACCAGGCCCTACCTCTTCCAGGACAGACGTCGTAGTTTCATTTGTTGTGAATGTTTCTGTAGCGTTGGGTTTCTTTACAGGGTGGGGGTGCTAGCCCCACGCCCAACCCTCCTCCTTTCTCAGCCGGGCTTGGGACCGTCCATACATATATAAAATGTATTATATATAGTATTTGTTTCTTTTCAAAGGTGTACTGCTATTTAACTTATTCTAGTCTTTCATCCTTTTATATCTTGCTTCTTTTCAAAGTTTGTCACACATTTTTATTTTTTATTGTGTATTTTGAGACCTTGCGTGTTTAGCTCTTTTATCATTGATTCAATTTCTTAAGTTGGTTTCAGAGAGCAACGCAATATCATCTGCAAACCGACGCAAGATTTGATATAACTTCTCCATTGTAGTTCGTTGATTGAATACACCAGCACATTACACATCAACATTGGTGGTTGATTTATTTAACTTGATCAATGAGTTATGTTGATGTATCAGCCATATATATATATATATATATATATATATATATATATATATATATATATATATATATACATGATCTAGACCTTCGGATATTGACCTGTTTCAGATAAATTTCCTCCAACTGCGACTTGTCCATCAGAGGATGTTGTAAGAGTGGCTGAACAACGTCTTGCTGAGGTCAACTTTACAAAAGAACCAACCTTTGAAGGTCAACACACAGTGGCCATGAACCACAAGTCAGGTATTGAACACAGCAGGTGGATGTCTCGTTAATGTGAAATACACACAGTGGCCAGGAACCACAAGTCAGGTATTGTACACAGCAGGTGGGTGTCTCATTAATGCAGAATACACACAGTGGCCAGGAACCACAAGTCAGGTATTGTACACAGCAGGTGGGTGTCTCGTTAATGCAGAATACACACAGTGGCCAGGAACCACAAGTCAGGTATTGTACACAGCAGGTGGGTGTCTCATTATTGCGGAATACACACAGTGGCCAGGAACCAAAAGTCAGGTATTGTACACTGCAGGTGGGTGTCTCATTAATGTGGAATACACACAGTGGCCAGGAACCACAAGTCAGGTATTGTACACAGCAAGTGGATGTCTCATTAATGCGGAATACACACAGTGGCCAGGAACCACAAGTCAGGTATTGTACACAGCAGGTGGATGGCTCATTAATGCGGAATACACACAGTGGCCAGGAACCACAAGTCAGGTATTGTACACAGCAGGTGGATGTCTCATTAATGCGGAATACACACAGTAACCAGGAACCACAAGTCAGGTATTGTACACAGCAGGTGGGTGTCTCATTAATGCGGAATACACACAGTGGCCAGGAACCACAAGTCAGGTATTGTACACTGCAGGTGGGTGTCTTATTAATGTGGAATACACCCAGTGGCCAGGAACCACAAGTCAGGTATTGTGTATAGCAAGTGGACGTAGCATGCATTTCACATCGCAATGAAATGCTTCAATATAGTGTAGATAATTTAACAAAAGTCTAGCAAATCTTCTTAATTTAAAACATTATTTAAGTATGTTATTTGTTATTATTATTATTTGGTGCAAACCCGCTCAAACCGTAAGTAACTATAACACCCTGAGACAAAAATCTAAGATAAATTTGTGTTTGCAGGTGATGTGTTCCACATCGGAATCTCTCCTGTCGTCTACAGCGCATCAGACCTTAAAGACAACCGAGCTGTGTGTCACTTCAATGTCTTCCTTCGCTGTAAGCATATTCCTTAGCATATAACATGCCATGTTGTACTTCTCCTTACCCAATGTAAACATAAACAGGGCGAAGAACTGTTTTATCAACTGGTGCCTGTTTAATCAGCAGCAGTTATTCTTCCATGTGTGTGCTCTGAGTGACATTACTTGAATAGCGGATTTATATGTACATTTTGTCTTGTAATCCTTTATGATATATGCATATAATTTTACCAAATGCATATTTTGTAACTGCACTTTTATTCAATATCATGATTAGAAAAGAAATATGTTATTATGCCTTGAGTGACGATCATACCACAGCACATATCGCTGTTTTATAAAGATCCTACCACATCACATATCATTGTTGTTTAAAGATCATACCCCATCACATATTGTTATGTAATGATCCTACCCCATCACGTGTCAATGTTGCACACAAATCCTACCCCACCACCATGTCAATGTTGTGCAAACATCCTACCCCATCACATGTCACTGTTGTGTAAAGATCCTTCCCCATCAAATGTCATTGTTGTGTAAAAATCCTACCCCATCATATGTCACAGTTATGTAAAGATCCTATCCCACCACATGTCATTGTTATATAAAGATCCTACCCCATCACATGTCACAGTTGCGTAAAGATCCTTCCCCATCAACTGTCACAATTGTGTTAAGATCCTTCCCCACCACATGTCATTGTTGTGTAAAGATCCTTCCCCATCACATGTCACAGTTGTGTAAAGATCCTTCCCCATCACATGTAACAGTTGTGTAAAGATCCTAACCAACCACATATCATTGTTGTGTAAAGATCCTACCCCATCACATGTCATTGTTGTGTAAAGATCTTACCCCATAACATGTCACAGTTGTTGAAAGATCATACCCCATTACCTGTCCTCGTTGTTTAGAGATCCGACCCCCATCTCATGGCACTGTTGTGTAAAGATCCTACCCCATTACATATCACTGTTGTGAAAAGATCCTACCACATCACATGCCACTATTGTGCAAAGATCATGCCCCATCACATGTCACTGTTGTGCAAAGATCATACCCCATCACATGTCACTATTGTGCAAAGATCATACCACATCACATGTCATTTTTGTGCATATATATCCTACTTCGTTACGATATCACGTTGCGATATAACGTCGAAGGAACTTATGTGAACGTTTGTCGTAAATTATGTAACTCGGAACAACAGTTACGTACAATTGTTAGCAACTCTGTGCGTGTTTCTAACATTGTTAGGTGATCTTCGTCAAACGTACACCGAACGCTTCGTGAAACCGGTAGTTGTAGTCCAGCGTGATTTTTGCTGCGTGAAGTTGTCAGTGCCATTGGCATTGCCCTACCAGAACCACACTCTCCGACACTGGCGCCACTCACCATATAACCATTGCTACAACTTGATTATAAATTCAAAGCGTACAGTTGCCAAATGGTTGGCTGGGTAACGTCATTGGTTTTTTTGCGTCATTGCAACAGGCAATTGAGTAACATAGCATAGTTTCAAACAAAAACGGACGTTATTGGGTTTCTAGATATTATATTCTTTTTAAAATATTCTGCCTAGCCTCAACATGCTGAGAGTACAGGCAGACGGATAGGCGACAACAAAAATACTAACTAAGACATCGGCGGTTTTAGTTTTGGATGGCAATTAAATCTAAATATACTGTTGTGTAGAGTTCCTACCCCCAGCACATGTATCTGGTGTATAAAGATCCTACAATATCACATGTCACAGTATTTTAAAGATCCTACTCTGTCACATGTCGTTGTTGTAATGCCATTGGTGACAGCGTGCATGTGTAATGTTCTGTTTCAGTGGGTGACTGTAGGATACCAGAACCTCCCATTGGTGGCAAGACACCAGACTGTGGTGATGTCAACAACTTGATGTACAAACGCTGTTCAGTGGAATGTGACAGTGGCAAGGCGTTCTTGCGTCCAGTGCCCAAGTTCTACTCGTGTGGTCCAATTGGTGTGTGGAACACAAACAGCCCAATGAACAGGTTCAAGTTCCCACCGTGTGGAGGTAAGTTGGACAAATAAGGGACTCCAGCAACAAAATGTATTAATAATTTGTGGATCAAAGGTCCCAACGAAAACAATAAGATACAACTGTGTCAACTCAGACATGATATCTAGTTGTCACACCACTTGGGTAGTTTTAACAAGATTTAACAAGATTTGCCATCCAAGCCAAAGGCCCAGATGGCAAGTGGACAAGGAAGCCATTGGCTTATCGAGAGTCCAACAATGTTCATCTACTTATAACCCGCCCTCCTGAGATATGTGTCAACCTTGTTTTTAAACATATTCACGCTGCTAGCAGTTACACAATCTGTAGACAATTTGTTCCATTCATTTATTGTCCTCTGTGAGAACGAGTGCTTCCTGATGTCCAATCTACATTGATCCTTTACTAATTTTACCTCATGTCCTCTAGTTCTGCTATCCTTCTTGAGTGAGAAAAACATATTTCTATCAATATTTTCATACCCATTCAATATCTTAAAAACTTCAATCTGATCTCCTCTTAACCTCCTTGTCTCTAGAGTTGTTAAACCACATTCTTTCAGGCGTTCTTCATAACTAAGGTCTCTCAGTTCTGGAATCATTTTAGTTGCTCTCCTTTGTATGCGTTCAAGCGTATCTATATCCTTCTTACGATATGGTCTCCATGCTTGTATACAGTATTCTAAATGAGGTCTAACTATTGCTTTATAAAGAGGTATAATTAACTTTTTTCCCTTGTATGTTATGTTTCTTCTAATCAATCCAAGAATTTGATTACCCTTTGAAGCTGCAATACCACACTGCTCTGAAACTTTCATATCAGCGCTTATTGTAACTCCTAAGTCCTTTTCTTTTACAGTAGTACCCAGAACAGTATCTCCCATTTTATAGTTTACATTCAAGTTCCCATGTCCTGTATGTAGGCATTTACATTTCCCAAAATTGAACAACATCTGCCATTTCTCAGACCATTTCACTAATCTGTCTAGATCGTTTTGTAAATGTTGTTTATCACCATCAGTATTAACCTTTCTAAACAGTTTTGTGTCATCCGCAAATTTCAGTACGTTACTTGTTATACTGTCGTCCAAGTCATTGATATAAATTAAGAATAATATAGGTCCTAATACTGATCCTTGAGGTACCCCACTCAAAACCGATTTCCAATTTGAAACTTCTCCATCTACTACAACTCGTTGTCTTCTGTCAGTCAGCCATTGTTCTATCCAGTCAGTTATGCTATCCCCGATACCATGGGCTTTTAATTTAAGTAGTAATCTTTGATGTGGCACTTTGTCAAAAGCTTTCTGAAAATCTAAGTAGATAATATCTACTGGCGATCCCACGTCTATCCACTTAGTGATTTCTTCCAAAAAACATAACATATTTGTTAAGCATGACCTCGCTTTAAGGAATCCATGTTGAGATGAATTTAATAATTTATGCTTAACGAGGAAGTCCACCATATGGTCTTTAATTAACCTTTCTAATAATTTACAAATCACTGACGTTAAACTCACTGGTCTGTAATTCTCTGACTTATTTCTCGAACCCTTTTTAAATAATGGTATGATGTTTGCTTCTTTCCATTCAAACGGAACAACTCCCTCTTTTAATGACAAGTTGAATACTCTTGCAAGTGGTATACTGATTTGTTCTACTGTTTCCATTAGTAATTTTGAAGGAAAAGCCACATGAAGAAACAGCGGGAACCTAAATACATCACCTGATAAGGGCTTATTCAAACATTGTATCACACGATATGGGTGTATTCAAACATTATGTCACATGATAAGGACTTATGCAAACCAAATATGACCATATAAGGGCTTATTCAAACATTATGAAAATATTCTTGAATTTATAGAAATTCCGGTGTATTGGCTAGTTTCGTTAGATAGTGTTCTACCACCTAAGACATTAACAATAATTCGGATAGGTCAATGATATTCTTGTGAGGTAAAACGCAATGTTGTGTAGCAGGGTTGTGTCCTTGCACCAACCTTGTTTGGGATATTTTTCTCCCTGCTGCTTTCCTATTCCTTCGGCTCATCTTCAGAAGGTGTGTGCTTACATTCGAGGACTGGTGGCAAGCTGTTCAAGCTGGCCCGTCTGCGTGCGGAAACTAATGTACGACATGTCCTGTTCAATGAGAAGCTCTTCCCTGATAACGCAGCGCTAATATCGTACACAGAAGAGGGTATCCAAATGCTCATATACCAACTTGCCCAGGCGTGCGTAGAATGGGGCCTGATCATAAGCCTGAAAAGTCTTGGGCCAAGAAGTCAGCGAAGCTCCTGCAATCAGCACTGATGACCACACTATGGAAATGGTGCAGGAGTTCACCTATCTAGAGTCAACCATCACCAGCAACCTATCCTTCAACGTAGAAATATATAAGCACAAAGGAAAGACAGCATCTGTCATGTCAAGGCTATTCAGCATGCTCTCTGAGAATACCAAGGTTCGAATTACATCTCCAACATATTTTCAGACGCATACTTGACATCACCTGACAAGAACACACACCAAACAAGGATGTCAGTGAGCGTGCAGACATCCCCAACATGTTCGCCCTGCTAAGCCAGCGACGTCTGCGTTGGCTTGGCCATGTCTGTCGCATGGAGGACGGACATATTTCAAAGGACGACCTCTGTGATGAACTTGCTTCTGGTGCAAGGCGTCTTCTGGTGCAAGACCGTCCAACTCTGCGGTTCAGGGATGCTTGCAAACGAGATATCAAATGTGCTCATATTATCATCGAATCAAAGGAAATCTGGTGCAACATATCGCAACAACTGGCGACAGGCTGTGTAGAGTGGTATGAGGAAGGCAGATGAAAGAAGACATGAAATGTGGACGGAGAATAGAGAGCGTCGGAGAGAAAGGCGATCGAAGGAAGGAACCCTCTCTCGATCCCTGGTCGCTATATGACAGCAGTTCTACGAATATCGCTGGAAGGAAAACAAGCTAGAAACAACATGTAATATATGAAGTAAAATGTCGGCCCTGTCATCTAACCTATGTGGGCGCACCCAGAATAACACAGCACAACACCATGAGAGCCCCCCACGGCGGTAGAGGGAAATCAACCAAACTAGGGACATACGATCACGACCAAAGATGCTACCGTGCAGGCATGAGAAGACAACATCCGGCGCAGAAAGATCAACGAAACGATTGGAATATTTGATACACACCCAGCGATCAGCATAGACGGGGCTACAACCTTGCCGCGATTTTCACAGGATCGCATGACACCAGATAGCAGCTCAAACTAATGCTTACGAATGGACCGAGAGGGTTTGAGCACTTAATAGAGACTCTGAAATATAGCTAGATTTAACAAGGCTGCCATCCAAAGCCAAGAGCTCCAGATGCCAAGTGGACCAGGAATACATTGACTAATAGACAGTCATTGTCCATCTATGCATAGTTCGCCCGTACACGATATTTGTCAAGTGTTCTTTTTTATAATATTCACACTGCCAGCAATAACGCAATCATTAGGTAATGTGTTCCATGCAGTTATCGACCTCTGTGAGAATTACAACATATCCATCCTACACTGCTCCTTAACTAATATTGTCAAAAACATTCTGTTAGGCGTTGTCCACTAATGTGTCTGGGATTATACTTAAGATTCCTTTGTCTTTCTTCGTAATCCCTAACATTCCTCAACCTACATTTACTTCTCAACAATTGAACAACTATTCAGACTCAACGCAATTACATTAGTAATGTAACCAACGACGAAGCAACCACCACCTCACATCGATTACACTACCAATGTAATCAATGACAATGGAAACAACATACTCCCATTGTTTACACTACTAATGTAAGAACACCATACTCAGAACGATTATACTGCGAAAATATTCAAGTACACCGTGTATTTAAAAGTTGCTTCATATTCAATGCAACACTATGCAAACTAATAAAACATGTTCAGGAAATGTTTTACATGTTAAACAATGTTGAACAATTGACAAAAGTTCTCAAGCTTTTTTATAAATATATATACTAATACACGGAAATATCAACTATGCATGATTTCAGTTGTGTGAGTGGCACGTCATAGCTGTGACAACCAACATATTGCCTTTTTGTAAGTTTGTTCTGTTTCTCTAACTTCAGAGTCTGGCATTGTAAGCAAACACCTGCGGTTTGGCTGGGACTTTGACCTGGATGCTGACTTCACCGCTGACAACGCCACTACAATGAAGACACAACTTCACCAGAAGTTTGTGGACTGGAGTAAAGAACTGGATAAACTGCCATCTGCCGTGCCTTTTTGTGCAACAACTGACTGCTCAGACGTGACCATCACAGTGACTGACAACAATGCAGATTACCGCATACACATCGACATTGATGGAGTGGCGCAAGTCTCATTACTTTGTCTTTAACTGTTCAATAATATTTCCATACATTGACATTGCGTTTGTACTACTATTTTAGAGATATACACAGATGAGTAACGATTGTGCATGAATTAATATGTTGTTGCATATAATTGTTTTAATATGTGTTATTTTGTAGAGGGAAGGTTGGAAAGAACTGGCCGGTCGTGAAAGCAGTTGCACAAGAAGTGCTGCTTAACCATGGATTTGATTTGCATCCGGTAAATTCATTATGTACATTATGTAAATTGCAAGCATGACGTCTTGCACGCCCTGATATCCTGGTTAGACAGGTATGCTTTGATGGCGATACCAAGACGGCCATTATGACTGGCTCGCCAGGTAGATCGGTCTTCGGCAACCGTTTGCCCAAGCAGAGGGTCTCCTTTCCTGTCTGCGATAGGTTGTCCATGTTTCTGCACAATACAACAGGGTGCAGAGAACGCACGCACGATACACTTTTAGTTTTGTTTTGCAAAGCTCTTTTTGGACCAGACTCTTTTGAGAGTCATCCAAAAGATGCCGTGTGCTTAGTTCCTTTTGAAACATGAAATTGTTAGACATGACGGAACATAATTATGCGATGATCTTCACAATTTCGAGTAATTCATCATTACTGAAGATTTTGGCTTCTTGAATCCCTTTGCTCACGATGACGGTCTCGTTGACGCTGATGTTGATGCCAAAAGCTTTGCAGGTATTGGAGAAACTATTTGGAGAAACTATTTCGAGAAACTATCATAGATTGCAGCTGTTCCTCGGAATGGGAGAAGAAGGCGACGTCATTTTCATAGAATGCTTCGAACACATGTACCGCTGTTGTTTCGGTCTTAGCCTTCAATCGCGATGCAGAATATAATTTAATGTTGGCGTCAAATCTAGTTTTGCACTGAATGTCTCAACATTGCAGAGAAGTAAATCCAAAAAAGAGTTGAGGCCAGAACATAGCCCTGTTTCACACCGTTTACAATATAAAAGGGGTCAGAGTTCATTCGATCGAAGTGATCAGTGCATTGCATGTTTTTGCGGAATAATTTCGTAAGATCAAGTAGCATTGGAGGACATCCAACTTTCTTGAGAACAGTGAAGAGTGCATCTCGATGTGAGATCCACAAAGACCCGTGGAGTAGCATATGTTGCTCCCTTGCTTTCTCTTGTAGTTGTCTTACACCGTAAATCATGTCTACAGTTCGTCTGCCAGGGCAGAAACCACACTGTGAGTCAGGGTACGCCCGTGCTGCCAACATGTCATTGTGGTTATATTGGAATCCATCGTTTCCTGTCCATGGGACTGCTCAAAGCGCTTTACACTTCGTTCATTCTCGACATATCTGGGAAACATTCAGCCATTGCTGCTGCGAGATGACTATTCATTGTTCCAAAGCTGATTTCCAACCCGTTGTCTTCGTTCTGTCACTCATTTTATCCGGTTGATGATGCCATCCCCTATTCGATGGGATTTTAGTTTAAGTAGATACATACATACATGCATGCATTTACTATATACACGCAAGCATATTGTATGTGAATACGTATACAATATACATGTTAATACGGGTCTATAAACGTACGTACACGTATTCATTATGCCATAAGTGTTAATAAATGCTACTCGATATGTCACTAATGTCAAC
This sequence comes from Lamellibrachia luymesi, assembly GCA_009193005.1. Taxonomy (NCBI): domain Eukaryota; kingdom Metazoa; phylum Annelida; class Polychaeta; order Sabellida; family Siboglinidae; genus Lamellibrachia; species Lamellibrachia luymesi. The sequence goes on from SDWI01000418.1 coordinate 192,149, forward strand.
AAAGCCTGTTCACAATGTCATCAGTGCCATCAGAATATGTGTTATTAAACAAACTTCACAAAATAAACTAATTTATTCCGCAATCAATGTTTAATGTTATTGTCCAATCCTACATTTTTACACACGTATATATATTATGTTATACAAATGTTTCTTCTTTTCTAACCAGAGCATGCCTGGTGCGAAAGATATTGACATGTTGTCATTCTGGATTGAAGAGGAAGTGTCGTGTAAATACAACTACCAGGCAGTTGGTGACACTTGTGGTATGTTATGTCAACAAACAGATAGTTGATGATATTTGTGGTGTATGATGTCAACTATCAGGCAGTTTGTGACATCTATGATATGCGATATCAATTATCAGGCAGTTGTTGGTAATTGTGGTATGTGATGTCAATTATCAGGCAGATAGCGACACTTGTGGTATGTGATGTTAACAAACAAGCAGTTGGTGACACTTGTGGTATTTGATGTCAACTATCAGGCAGTTAGTGACACTTGTGGTATGTGATATCAACTAACAGGGAGTTGGTGACACTTGTCTTATGTGCAGTCAATTATTATTTTTTACAGAATTGTTGTTTTATGAAGGTCATGAAGCATAATTTTACTTGTGAGAGTCTCACAAGTAAAATTATTGGGAAAAATTTGTTTGAGTGTCTTAGCCGAGTGAGCTCTACTTTCTATTTCATATGTTTTGAGTAAACAATTATATTCATTCACTATATCATGATATTTACCTGGAACATTCGCCACTTTCAGTGAAGTGCACGGCTGGAACAGTCTACAGCAACACAACAAAGACATGTGACGACTGTCTCATTGGCTTCTACAGAAACAAGACAGACACAAAGTGTGAAGAGTGCCCATCAGGAAAGACAACGGAGACAGTTGGATCTACCAGTAGCAGTGAATGTATAGGTAAGACAGTTCTGCCTCATAAGTGTCACAGCAGTGTCACAGCCGTATCACAGCAGTGTCAAAACAGTGCCACAGCAGTGTCACAGCAGTGTTACAAGCGTGTCAGCTCACAATCACATTTGCAAATGTTACAGGAAGAACATATTTTATACTTTTTTTACTAGTATTGTTGCACATATGGAGATATTACAAGTTGTTGTTGTGTGAACCAACTGCACCAATTGCATCAAATAGACAGAAATCTAGTTGAGTGTGAAAATCTCCTGATTTGGATGACATGGTCCTAGATATGCTTTATAATGTCATCCATTCATCATAACACAAAGGCCTGTGTGGTTGTTGCAAGCATGGTAACTTCTTTGACAGTACAAATGTCAGTTATGGGTCATGGATTAGTCCCTAATTGTCTGTATTCACATCAAAGTTGTGCTTTGGGACCCTTGTCCTTCTCCACATACGAAGCTTTATGGTCAATGATAATAGCCAGTTCCATTGACACTTGTGATAATGTATATTATCATATTGTTATCCACTCCCCCAACAAAAATAAATAAAAAAAACATATAGTATAACTTAGTGCAATGATACCTTAAACTATTGGCTTTCTAACAATAGCGATGAACTTTCTAAGCCAGCATGATATATACATGCTGTAACCATATACAAGCTAAACCATGTGCTCTAGCTATACACAACAAGCTAACGTATGAGAGACCTGTGCTCTAATATTGTACAAGCTAGAGCATGAGAGACATGTGCTCTAACCTTGTACAAACTGCTGTATGAGAGATATGTGCTCTAACCATGTATAAGCTAAAGCCTTGAATACATGTGCTCTGCTCTAACTATGTACAAACTAAATAGACCTGACACCAAAAGATAAACCTGAGCTTTAGCAATGTACAAGTTAAAGCGTGAAATACCTGTGCTCTAATCATGTACAAGCTAAAGCATGATAGACCTGTGCTTTAGCAATGCACAAGTTAAAGCATGAAAGACCTGAACTCTAACCATGTACAAACTAAAGCATGATAAATCTGCGCTTTAGCAATGTACAAGTTAAAGCGCGAAATACCTGTGCTCTAACCATGTACCAGCTAAAGCATGAAATACATGTGCCCTGTTCTAACCATGTGCAAACTAAAGCATGACAGACCTGCGCTTTAGCAATGTACAAGTTAAAGCATGAAATACCTGTGCTCTAACCATGTACAAGCTAAAGCATGATATACCTGTGCTTTAGCAATGTACAAGTTAAAGCGTGAAATATCTGTGCTCTAACCATGTTCAAACTAAAGCATCAGATAACTGTGCTCTGCTCTTACCAAAATACCTGAGCTCTAACCATGTAAAAACTAAAGCTTGATAAACCTGTGCTTTAGCAATGTACAAGCCAAAGCATAAAATACCTGAGCTCTAACCATGTACAAACTAAAGCTTGATAAACTTGTGCTTTAGCAATGTACAAGCTCAAGCATGAAAGATCTGTGCTCTAACCATGTACAAGCTAAAGTATGATAAACCTGTGCTTTAGCAATGTACAAGCTAAAGCATGAAATACGTGTGCTCTAACCATGTACAAGCTAAAGCACGATAAACATGTGCTTTAGCAATGTACAAGCTAAAACATGAAAGACCTGTGTCCTAACAATGTACAAGCTAAAGTATGAGATACATGTGCTCTAACCATGTGCAAGCCAAAATATGAGAGGCATGTGTTAAAGGTAAAAAGGTAAGTTCTTATATAGCGCGGTATGCAGTGATTGGGACTGTTCAAAGCGATTTACGCTTCATCTTTGTACAGGGAGAGCTGTTCTCTAACTTTGTACAAGCTACAACATAAGCCTTGTGACTGTTCAGACTCATGTACGGCGGGCCACTTCTTCAACGTGTCCAGTCTTACCTGTGATTCGTGTGGCAATGGCTACTACCAGCCAGACGTCGGCCGCACCTACTGCTTGGCTTGCGCTATTGGCAAGGTAACGCGCACACTGACAGCGACGGACGAAGCTGAATGTTTTGGTGAGTTATGCCATGTTTATATCGCACGGGTGTAGTATTTGGGGCATAATACACCGCTATTAATGTTAATATTGGATTTATATTGTCCTCTTAACACAACTGATATATAAAGCTGCGTAGCTGTAATTGCCTACTGAGCCGTTGGTCAAATACAGTATATAAAAAAAAATTACTTCTCAGTAGACACTGGGCCTGTTTTTATAGTAAATTGCTTGTGGCGTTTGATTTTAATTGTGAACATTATACATGCACTAAGCAATCACCCAGACTTACAGCAGTGTGTATAGCTTAATATGTTTCTGTCACCAGACGACTGTGAAAGTGGCGAAGAGTTGAAGCCAGATGGAAAATGTGTGCCATGTGAGGTCGGCACCTACAGGAAGCAAGGAGTAGATTCCGTGTGTACACAGTGTAGCGCTGACAGGACCACACCAGGAGAGGGAAGCAAGGGAGCTGACGCATGCTCACTGGGTGAGTAATCTGGCAATCAAACCCCCTTTTGTATTCTTGTGACCTTCTAACCCTCTGACCTTCTGCCACCCTGGCGCCCTTGAACGTTTTTGATTAAACCAATTAATAAGCAAATTAGTCATCGCCATTAAAATATGTACTACTTTCCTGAATATCTCGAATTGTGAACATCCAAACAATCAAAATGAAGTGTCCGAAAGCATGCTTTCAGGGTATCTGGTTATGATTACGTCAATGAACAAATTATAATATGCAAATTTGTCGTATGAATATGCAAATTAGCTATGATCACTATAACCCCAAGATGTTCCTTTATATCCTCAATAAATAGTCACAATCTCTCAAACCGGGTGTATTAATCCATGTTTTGGTGTCACTAATTTCAACTATGCTACATAGAAGATTTTATATCAATTTAACGCATAGATATAAAAAATCAGCAGACGCTGTTTTATAGTGGCACACATTTCTGAGGTGAGGTGTAGAATGCATGATGTCACAATGGCAGACGAAGGTTAAAAAAACAAAGACGATCGTTCATCGAATATTACTTCCCTTCGAGGTGGTTGTTTAGGAAAAGACAGACGTGATGTATTCACCATGACGGTGTTCGTCGGGACTGAACGCGAAGGTGACTGGCCGTTGCATCATTGAGCTGAAATGCTCCCATACTTCTTCGCCGCCGGACACCAAAACGACGCTAGATATGGGCTGTACTACCTTCGCTCGATGGAGAGGCTTCACGGCGACATTATTGACAAGTCCATGAAGGGAGATCATGTAATGTATCACAAGAAAGGTTTATAGAACGGCATCTGGTCGGATATGTACATAAAGTCAACTTTCATGCGCTACGGTCATGGCCCACATGTAATCGTTGGAATTACGATGAAACCATATGCACTAAAGAAATGGGCCTACAGTATGCTCCCGTGTTGTCAAAGTGTCCATGACCTTACAGATATGTCGGAGGGTCACACGGTAACATCTTGTATACGATCGGATAAGGAGGACAGAGAAAAGATAAGGGAAAGCTCCAGTCTTGCATCGATCCTCTCGATCCGGCCGATCATATGGATAGGGTCATCAACATTGTCACTCGCAGGAATGGGCCATAGATGGTGAATGCGCCAAATGCGGTTGATATAGGAAGAACACAGATGCGTTCCTATGAAGAAAGCTGGCCAAAAGGATTCAATGCTAAGGTCGTGACCATGGCAGTGACACTGACAGTCTTGCGAGTGGGAGCTACTGCAGTATGCGATGTAAATCTACTCTACTCGAGGGTGATAGGAATGCAACAATCTCGCGAAATTAAGCTCAGTGACGTCCTACAGTGTGAGGTTGCACCGGTGCCGGCATCGATGTGTGCAGAGAATGGAGAGATGAGAATAGCAAATACAAAGCCTACACTGAAGAAGAATCTCCATCGAGACTGGCTCACCAGCCTGATGTTACCATCATTGATGGCTATGCGATCCTCTGAGTCATTCACTGGCCTAACAGGGGAATTGTGCGAGACTTCGTGGATAGCTTCATCTTTGGGAAGGTAGAAAGGTGTGATATATACTTGGTATTCGACAGATACCATGATTTGAGCTTCAAGAGCGGAACACGATTAGCTAGAGCTGGCCACCAGGCTACCAAACGCCACAAGCTGAGTCTGCATACCCCGCTACCACCACAGAAGGTTGATCCTATTGTGACCGAAAACAAGGTTCAGCTGATTGAAATAAGTTGTCACCATTTGATCGCGGCAAGTCAACAAGGAAAGCTGACCAACCACAGGCTTGTCGTTACAGGCCAGAAATTTTCCCCGACGGAGAGTCATAGTGGGTCGCAAAGGTGTCGTGACGACCCAAAGTCGACACACGAGGAGGCAGGTGTCATCATGATTCAGCAAGTGGCTAAATTATATATATTGGATATATATTGGGACAAGAAACTATGTCAGACAACTGCAAACTGCACACGCTCTCTCCGGATGCGACACAGTTGCGCAGTTGTGTGGCAGAGGGAAAATCACTGCTACAAAAGGCGCTAGAAGCTGGCCACTCTCTTCGCAAACTTGGTGAGGTTGATGTGTGTATAGACGAGGTGGTTGCTGAGGCCACTGGGTTTACCGCTGCGTGTTATGGAAGCAAGGAAAGAAACAGCATGTCTGATGTTCGCAATGAAGTGTGAGCTAAACAGACGGGGAAGCCAAAGGTCACAACAACGCCAGACCTGAAGGTTCTGCCACCGAAGTCTTTGAACAAAACGTACGACGCGCGCATTTTCAGACGGCAATATGGGAGTCGGCTGTCAAGTCGGAACCACCAACTTTGGATCCAACAAAGTACGGCTGGACACGCGATGAAGCATCGAGGTCACTAATTCCGATTATGTTACCGCCTAATGTCGCCCTTGCACCATCTGAAGTCTTAGAGCTGATTCGCTGTGTATGGTCCTCGGACAAGCCGTCCTACACAGCGCAATGTCCATGCCAAATTACCATGCACAGTTTGTTGTGCTTGTCGGGGAGGAACGGGCTGCAGGAATGAAAAGCATATGAAGCTGCAGCATTAACCGGTAACGAAGACTGATGATAATAAGTGAGGTATAGTGGCCAGAGCAAATTTGCATATTCATGCGACAAATTTTCATATTATAATTTGTTCATTGACGTAATACTAACCAGAGACCATGAAAACATTCATTTGGACACTTTATTTTGATTGTTTGGATGTTTACTATTCGAGATAGTCAGTAAGTAGTATTTATTTTAATGGGGATGGCTAATTTGCATATTAATGGGTTTATAAAAAAATGTCAAGGGTGCCAGAGGTGCATCCGTCGCATTATTGACTTGGACGGTTTGAATGTCACAAAAATGCACCAAAAAAAAATCGTGCAGACCCCAATGCACGCGTCAATGGCCAACACCCTGACTAGAGTGTTTTCATCACGGTTGGCACAGTGTATCTTGTACGTGATCACTGGGTGAGTGTGTTCATCACTGGTTGAGAGTGCGTGTTTTGTTCGTGTTCAGTAGACGAATGCGTTCATCAATGGTTGACACATTGTATCTTGTACGTGCTCACTGGGTGAGTGTGTTCATCACTGGATGACAATGTGTATATTGTACGTTTTCACTGAGTGAGTGCATTCATAACTGGTTGAGATTGTGTATCGTGTAAGTGTTCATTGGGTGTGTGCCTTCATCACTGTTTGACACAGTGTATCGTGTACGCAGGGTTTTTTGAGGCTTCTTATACTTGCAAAATGCCCTGTATGAAAGACACGCTCTGCCCCTATGACATCTTTTTAATCTTCAGTTTTAATATATAATATTAAATTTAAATTAAGAAAAGAACAACTTCAATCCAGAAACAATAATCATAAAGAGTTCTAACATTCCCCCGGGCAAAGCAGCTAAAAATGCCTAAATCCGTTTTTGTGCGTAACAGCCAGCCTGCCGACCGGTGCTTTTCAATGCTGCCATTCGGCTATTTATTTTTAACCCGATCGGGCTCAAATCTCCAACAGAACGAGGTTTGACAATTCACAAAACACAATTGGTAGCAACCATCTTGAAAATTGCGATGTTTATGTTTTATGCACGTTGAAAAAATTGCATAATAGTGAAAAGCCACCAATCAAAATTGAATCATTGTTTTAGTGGAACAAAACGAACAACCATGGCTACATTTGCGTCTCTAGATTAATGGAATTGTCTAGTTTTATAGCAGGGTGAAGTTGACATTTGTTTTTCGTAAATATTCGCTACATTATTTGAAAATGAAAGCGAAACAAAAGTCATGTTTTTTGGGCCTGTACACCTATAAGAGTAACTAAAACATAACCATTTGTAACTACAATTAAGACTATCGGTGCGTTCACCACTGGTTGACACAGTATATTGTGTACGTATTAATTGGGTGCGTTCTTTACTGCTTGACACATTGTATCTTGTACGTGTTCACTGGATGGGTGCATTCATTACTGGTTGACATAGTGTATCTTGTACGTGTTCACTGGGTGAGTGCTTTCATTACTGGTTGACACAGTGTATCTTGTACGTGTTCACTGGAGGAGTGCACTCATCACTGATTGACACAGTGTGTCAGGGGGAATGCTTTCATTACTGATTGACCCAGTGTATATTGTAGGTGGTCACTGGGTGAGAGCACTCATTACTGGTTGACACAATGTATCTTGTACGTGTTCACTGGATGAGTGTACTCATCACTGGTTGATAGTGTATCTTGCACGTGTTCGTTGGGTCAGTGAACACGTACGTTCATTTCTGGTTGACATTGTTACATTGTGCAACATTGTGCAACAATTAACATATGTTCACATGATTGCCATCCAAAATAAAAAACCAGATGGCAAGTGGAAAAAGAAGTCATTGTTTTATCAAAAGTCCAACAATTTGTCATATATATTTTAGTAGCTTAGAATCTACTTTGTTTCATTGTCCTGTGTGAGAATGAGTTCTTGTGTATGCGTAACCTTATAGTTGGGCCGTTTCTTTACAGTCTTTCTAGGTACTACTCCCCATCTACCTCTACCCCTGATAGTTCTATGTTGCTAAGTATCATATTATATTGTCTTCATATTTTAAATGGCCGTTCTTAGCCAGCTTTCTTCTCTTAAAGAAACGTTGTAATCTTTCTTCCTCTGTTACCCTATTTTATCTGCGTGCTTGTCTGCGTTGCGCCAGCAGCTCCAGTCCAGACATATATTCATGTGTTGTGTCCACTGTGTGTTCCAGCGAAGTGTCCAACTGGTCAGTTCCGCGTGGGCCAAGGCCCGGGCACATGTCATGACTGTCCACTTGGATCGTACCGCTCTGCCAGCAAGGACAACTGTACATTATGTGGAGACCCTGTCTACTGGAGAACAGATGGTGTGGGCAAAACTTCTCGGGGTGACTGCAAATGTAAGTACTTGACGTCAGACATGTACCTGCTGATTGTGACTAGAAACAGCAATAGTCACAATGACATGTCATGTATTGTTGGTGCACATTATGTATATGTTACTGTTTTACTTAAGCCATTTTGCGAAATGCCTGAACACTTCAAGCACTTCATGAAGTGAGTGGAATCCAGGTGCAGTATTTTCTCGAAATGACTGAAGTATCAATTACAGTTTGTCTTCATCGTGTATCTTGGACACATTAGTGGACTAGAGAGAAAACACAACAACAACTTTATGCGTAACACTTTATTATAATACTACATATTCTGGCATATATATATTTGCATGTGCTATACACCAATATATTGAAGTAAATTCTACATTGTTATTCTTATATAATTATATGATATACCACCCAATGTATCAACACACATGTCAATTTCATACCATACATTTAGATATGGATGAGAGCATGTATTCATTCAACTAATGTTACTAATTAATTAGTACTCAATAGTCACCACGAGATATGTAAAATATACAAGTACATGCTTTTGTGCGTGAAGTACCCATACAATCTTGTTTCAGTCTTGATATGTTAATCTGTCCATTTAACATTTTCTACAATATGCAGTATCCTGGTATAATTATGTAATATATTACGCAGTATATCTTGAAACATGTTGATTTCATTATGTCTATCCCACCAAGGTCAGTTGATATATGTGCGCTATTGATTCATATTCTGCGTTGCGCTTCTTTATCGAGTTCTCAAAGTCATCACATTTAATAATTTGATACCTGCAAAACATAGATGTTATATGCAGATGACCACTTGGTTTCTTTATCAAATGCAGACATCGGGTCAATTCGTTTGTATAAATTCAGCATTTACAACTAACAGAACAGCCCAATTGCAAAACGTTCAATTGAAAATGGTTTGTGGCAACTATTAGTAATTTGAGCAGTTGATTGCTTTAACAACACCACTTAATGCACACGATACGGATAAGTGTAAGATTGCAATACTAGCTTTAAGCAGCACTAATATATCACCAGTTTATACATGCAACGAGCTAGCCAAACAAGCTTAACTCAGAGGAATACGTGTCATTACAGTAGCCAGTATTAATATCACTTTTGGACAGTTTTCCACGTCATTGACCGTTGTAGTGCAAATTGTAATAACCTCAAATATTCATCAACATCTATGAAATGCCTAGAAATTAGGTGAAATGCTCAGTCACTGCATGACATGCTTTATCAATACATGAAATGCCTAGTCAATATATGAAATAAACACTTTGTTGGTACTAACACAAACAACAGGCTCATATAAAGTAGACTAACTTTGATTGATGTTGAGCTTATTGAGACAGTGGGTACGGAAAAGAGTCCCCCTGGAAAAAACATTCAACACATCTCATACATTCATTATTCATGCTTAATCGATCAAAAAGAAACGTCAGCCTACAAAACTACCAATAAATATAAAAACACTTACTTGCTGATAATGTGACACCTAAGGCGTGATATTGAAAATTCATCTTGGGCCGCAATATTGAGTTGTTCAATTGTGTTAAAATACTAATCTTTTGGAATTAAATGTTTTTGCCATTTCTAATGTTTTTTTATGGAACTTCCTTAAATTGTATGTCTAAATTGTCCTGTATCATTGTGACAGCAAAGCCAAGAGGCAAGTGCTTAATGCAAGGTGATTTCCCTCTTTCTATAGGGAGAGGAAATGCACAACATCCAGTTGAGAAAATCACCCGCCAGTTTTAGGCAATTAGTATTCTCAATTGGATATTGATTGCAAAGAATTTACAATTAGATGCAGACTAATTCTAAGTACACAGTCTATATGTAAGCGGGGAAACACATGTCCTTAACTAACAGTATCTTCTTCTAATTTTCAGGTGATAGTGTACTGGTCAGGAGACAGTGTATGGGCCAGGTAACAATAATGGTACCAAGGCTGTACAGACAAATGTGTGTTCATTAAAATGGTTTTAATTAGTCATACTTTTAACTGCTGATGCTAAACTGTATTGCCGGTGTATCTAACAGTGTTATTCCTTGGTGTTGTATGTTTGTAGTCTACTGTCCGGCTGGCTCCTACATTGTAACTGACGCCCAGAATATGAGTTACTGTGAGGGATGTCCACAGAACACGTACAAAACCCCGGATAATTACTACGATGACCACTGCACCAACTGTTCATCAGCCAGACCTCGCACGGTCAATGTGAACTCAACTGCCGAGTCTGACTGTCGTCTTGGTTTGTGCACTTTTAATCATTGTTTCTTGTCATTGTGGCTGTAGAAATCCAGTAGATTCCATGCACACTGGTTGTCAAGCCAAACTATATGTAAGAATAGTGCGAAATCAGTTGGCAGTGATCACTCAATGTCTGGAGCTTACCATTCACAGCTGGCAGCTGTGGTGAATCTGAATTCAAATCAAGGCGTGCACTTTCTGAAAAGTCTTATTATCTAACAGCCAGTGCTAGAAATTCAACTGTTTATTTGATGTGCATTGTTTGATTTAACCAGGAAATTGCACGGTTGGGGAGAGATTAAAGAAAGACCACCTGGAGCAGTGCATCAAATGTGGCTACGACACCTATCAGCCAGTGCTGGAGCCAGACAACACCACTGAGTGTCTTCCTTGCGGTACACGCGGCGGACTCAAACTTGGAACAAAGCAAGAAAGAAATGGAAACAAATCCGCTTGCCTGCGTATGTACTGGCAGTTCGTTGTCACTGGTCAGTGTATGTCCATCCTGCCGACAGTGTGACATATTTATAAAGAATGTACAACAGTTGTACAATCAATGTATCGCAGGCCAACTCTCATAATGTATGACATGTCATACATGGGTACAAGTGGTTAGTCAGCTGAATGTATTATTACATGTTGTCTCAGCAGTACATTTAGACTTTTTTCTCAGCAGTTCACTTAGACTTTAGAACCAACACACATCATTTGAGCGAATACGACAGAAGTCAATAATGTGGAGCCAGATATAAGGACATGTCTTGAAGCTGGTTTATATTGTGAAATAACATCAAGTTACTTGTGACTTCAGCTTATTGTGCTGCTGGGGAGGAGTTTGGGGCAAACAACACGTGTGAGCCGTGTCAAAGAGGTTTCTACAAGGCCAATGTCACTGGAATGGCCAGGTTTGACAAGTGTACTGCCTGCTCAGTGAATCTCATCACTGCAACCACCGGGGCCACAAGTCAGGACAACTGCACCCAGGGTAAAGTATTAACTCTTGGTGGCACACTAGCATTATGTTAATGTAGCAAAAGGTCTTCATTAAAGACAATTTGACATTTGGTCATATCAATGAACTATGTTCCTACAACCGGTGGCACCAGCCTGAAATAAATGTGCTATATTAAACTCATATTATAAAATTTATGTTCCACATCAAAATATATAATTAATTAAAATACCTCCAAAGAGATTAGTTTGATCTGAGACAGAAACATTGAATCACTGTCACTTGTCCAGGTAACTGCAGTGCTGGCTACAAGACAGACGGAGCCAGCTGCATTCCGTGTACACAGGGCACATATCAACCAGAGAAGTGGCAGGATTCATGCAAAGACTGTCCAAAGGGAAGTACCACTTCAGCAAACCAGTCAACAAGTGATACAGACTGCAATGGTTAGTATTGATTCAAACGTTTCTTCTTTACTACATACGTCTGGAGCAAACACCCATGGAAACATTGTTTCGATGTATTGAATGTGAGTTCTGCATTAGCCTTGGCTGGCTTGTGTACTCCATCCCAGTGTGTAGTGCAGTATCCCTGGCTGGATAGTGTACTCTGACCCAGTGTATTGTGTAGAAGCCCTGGCTGGTTAGTGTACTGTGTCCCAGTGTAATAATAATAGTTTTAATAATAATAGTTTCATTATGCTTTGCAGCCATAAAGGCTGAATAGTACATTTGTAGTCGTACATGGTAAATATAATTATATACATTAAAAGGGATAAAAAATAAAAGGCAATGAATTTATAGAACATTAAATTGCATATAAATAAATATTATAAATGAGTATTAAATTATGAACATTCCATTGCATGTAAATAAATATAATATAAATTTGTATGAAATTAAGAGCAATAAATTGCATATAAATAAATGAAAAAGAGAGCATTAAATGTAGGACATTGAATTGCGTGCACACAAATACAGAAATTAAAATTAGGTTTTATGTTAATTACAAGATAAAAGTAGAAGATTATAAAATAAAATTATAAAATAAAGTCGTGATCAGGTATATTGCTAGTGGTAAAGTCCATATGGTATGAGTTCTTAAATTTATCAGTCCTGCATCGAGGCACAGTGTACTTGCAGTTACTGCGGGTTGCGTGTGTAGGTTCGATGATTGGAGGCAGAAGATGATGCAACTTGTGATTATGTTTTTGCATGTTTGCGAATAGAGTGTGTAGTCAGGTAGTATCGTTGGCTGTTTGGTGTACTCCATCCCAGTGTGCATTACATTATCCCTGGCTGACTAGTTTACTCTGTCCCAGTTTGTAGTACAGTATCCTTGTCTGGCTTGTGTACTCTGTCCCAGTGTGTAGTGCAGTATCCCTGGCTGGCTAGTTTACCCTGTCCCAGTGCATAGTACATTATACCTGTCTGGTTTGTGTATTCTGACCCAGTGTGTAGTGCAGCATCCCTGGCTGGCTAGTGTACTCTGTCCCAGCGTGTAGTGGATTACTTGTGTCCCAGTCGGCAGCTTGTTGTGTTTGACAGCGTGACCTTGTTAGCCTATAGTGTTTGTGTTTGACTTGACAACCTTTGCTTTAAGACTTGAGCTAATGGAGCAATACTTGAACGAGCCATGACAATATTTACGTAGATACTACATGGAAGGGTTGTTTACTGCTGCGTAATGTGTAGTGTTGTTTTATTATGTTTGTTGTGTTCCAGGCCAAACATTTTATATACTCTTATGCGTACTATTTTAGTTTTATGCCTTACATTTATTGTGTCATATATATATATATATATATATATATATATATATATATATATATATATATATATATATATATACTTTAAGTAATAGCGAACGTGACGTAAAGTGGCACGGAGCACGCAATTAATATGGCGCTATATAAATGTTGTACTGTTTTGCCGTTTTAATTTACCTGTTGTTCCACAAACTGCGTAGTCATTGTCCACTAAATGGCACCATGGCTGATAGACCATTCTTAATGGTCTATCTGTATACAAAATATATATGTACTCCATCCTGGGCTAAGCCCATATATGTGTTTGTAGTTTTTCCCAACAACACTCGATGCACCTTCTCTCTCACATTGGAAATAAAATGGACTGCAGAATACAGCAACACAGCATCATCAGCATATAAGGACTTGAAAGAAAAACTTCTGAAATCGGTAAGTAACGAATGTTTCTACGGTTGGGTTGACAAATGTGTTTCTACCATCAATTTTGTAGTAGTGGTCGAGTCAGTCCACTAAATACGTTTACAGGTGATATAAGATGGTGCTAATTGTCCACACTAAATTATGCATAATTAATTTATGAATACAATCCATGTGTTAAACAGGTAACGCCTGTTGACAACACTGTATTTCTATTATATTATTTCAATCAGGTCTTGAAATAAGGAGTATTTTCTGTTATAGATTGAGTACTTGCTTGGCAGAGATCTGGCTGATATCTATAAAAAAGAAAAAGGGCTTAAATTACTTGCACTGACGTAAGTCTGTCTTGCTGTATTTGTCTCACCATGTTGTCTCCTTCACTAAGTTGTTCTATCTGCTCTTACTTGGAAGTCTAAGTCAATGTTTAAGCATGTTCTTTCTTGGAACAAATAAAATATAATTGAAGACAGAAGAAGACTTTGATCGACACCATCAATATGTGGACGGGACTGAGCATGACAGAGCGTCTGGAGGCGACCAGGGACCGAGTGGGGTGGAGAAACATTGTACGAAAAGCTGTGACCTCTTGAAATAAACCAATGTGTCACAATTACCGATGACATCTCGAAATAAATTAATGTGTCACTGTTAGTAGTGACATACTAAAATCACTTAGTGTCTCGCTGTTAGAAGTGATATCCTGACATCTTGTTTAAATTTGTGAACCACTATATGTCTACTTATTCCCTCGTGACTGCTTTTCTCCTTAAATTCAAGAGGCGATATATAGCAACATTGTTTTATGATAATCTTATGAAATACATAAGGTTTTTTTAATTATTTTTAACTTGCCGTCAACTTGTAGCATGAAGTTGACTCGCAATAAAATTTGCACATCTAGTATTATTTATTATTTTAGCAAGTGATTACTGTGGTGTTTGTTCTTTGTAGTGAAGGGAGTGTGGTTGCATCATTGGAAACACAATTCATCAAGAAAGACACAACAGGTACAGAAGTGGTGGAACGTGTGAGAGACGTGTTGACAACTGTTGTCAAGACTGGCCAGTTACCTGCACCGCCAGGGGAACCCTCCTTCACACCGTTGAAGACAGTTGTCACAGCACTGCCTCAGGTAGCTGAGATACCTGATGGAGCCAAAAGTAAGTGTCTCACTGAGGTTTCCCTAGGCTAGTGCTCATAAAAAGAGAACTAATAATATAACTTACATATGTCTTATTAAATTATGTATGGTTTTGTATGACCAGAAATAGATGTTGTGACCGTATTATTGACTGGCCCCAACTGCACTCATAGATCCCTTTATGTAGCTACTTCTAATAAACAACCACATGAAAAAGTCATAGAAATAAACTCACATGTAGAAGTCACGAGTCAAGGAAAAGGTCACACAGACGCATAACAATATATATGCATTCAGAAAAAAGTACTAAGCTGGAGCTAATCACTGGTTATAAAATATAATTGTACCTTTTCTATGTGTTTGCACTCAGTGTGGAGACAGTCTGACATCCTACGCGCGACACTAATGACAGACCGAGAGAAGGTCACTGTTATCTTTCCTCTGCTCTGTCTTCAGGCTGCGTCAATGGAAAACAACTCAACGCCGCCGGCACTGAATGTGAACCATGCGATGTGGGTTACTATCAGCCCAATGACGGAGAATACCGCTGCTACAAATGTCCTTCTGGCTACTCAACGCTTAAAACTGGAAGCTCCTTCAAAGACATATCCTGCAAGGGTTAGTGTTGTGTGTTCTCAGTTAGAAGATGTCCTAAAATTTTTAGTGTTGTGTGTTCTCAGTCACAAGATGGCCTGCAAGAATTAGTGTTGTGTGTTCTCAGTTAGAAGATGTCCTAAAATTGTTAGTGTTGTGTGTTCTCAGTCACAAGATGGCCTGCAAGGATTAGTGTTCTGTGTTCTCTGTTGCAAGATTTCCTACAATGGTTAGTGTTGTGCGTCCTCAGTTGAACTTTAGAAATAATCTGTTGTGTAGCTCGACTTTGTGAATATCTTCAACAATATCGTATTTTTCAGATATGTGCACTGCGGATGCAAACTATTGTCAGCATGGTGGCAGTTGTACATTTGACAACTATGCCAAGAAACCCATGTGCACTTGCCGCGACCTCTATATAGGAGATCAGTGTCAAACAAGGATAGGTCAGTAGCAAGCGTTGTTACAATTCACTGTAATCTTGCCTGTGGGTGTGTGGGTGTGTGGGTGGGTGTGGGTGGGTGGGGGTGGGTGGGTGGGTGTGTGTGTAGTTTGATTATGTTTAGTAAAATGTGATTTTAAGTTTTCTCAGCTATGCATCTGTATTCTGTAGGTAAACCACCGTCACCCTTCTTTGTCATATACATATATGTATTAATATGCCTTGACTACTAAAAAACCACACATAACATTATATGTTAATGAATTTATTGTGCATCATCTCCATACCAATTATATACATTATATATCAGTAGTTCTTTAGCATTAGTGACTGGTAGGTTGAATTTAAGCAAAACATTTAAATTGATATATGATTGTTCAATTCCAGCTTTTTAGAATTGTCAACAACTTTCCCTCCTGTTACCAATAGCAGTATTTATGACCATGTACTCAAATTGTGTGTAGATCTTAGCAAAATAGAGAATATATTTTCAGAAAGTATAAGCCTGTCGTTGCTGTCACAGTGTTACACGTGACACCAACACAGTCAGTCGTTGCTGTCACAGTGTTACACGTGACACCAACAAAGTCAGTCGTTGCTGCCACAGTGTTACACATGACACCAACAAAGTCAGGCGTTGCTGTCACAGTGTTACACGTGACACCAACAAAGTCAGTCGTTGCTGTCACAGTTTTACACGTGACACCAACAAAGTCAGTCATTGCTGTCACAGTGTTACAGGTGACACCAATAAAGTCAGTCGTTGCTGTCACAGTGTTATATGTGACACAAACAAAGAGTTAATTGAAAAAATCAAACAAAAATACATGACAAGGCAGTCTCCAAAAACTGTTATTCAAGAAACAAAGAATGCTAAGAACTGTCAATTCAAAATTTTATATTTCCTAGTCTGTTGAGGATCAGGGGACCAATTATGTCTGCCGCTACAATCCAGGTCGTCGTCCACCTAGGGTTAATTGTAAATTCCGTCCTCGTATTGGTTCAGAAGCAGCACTTCATAGTCATCCTACTTCTTTCTTGATAGTATTTAAAGACATATCAAGGAAACTTGCATGTAATTGTCAGTGAAGAAACAGAAATACTTCAGTTATTACGGTTAACCTTCGTAAATAGCAACATAAATTGCGCAAAGTGAAAATGCAAGACAACTATCCACATCATACAAAAGGCAAAATTGCTAAAAAATATGTTTTATTTTATTAAATAAGAGTTACTGACATATATTCACCGTTCCACCATATTCTTTTTGGATAGTCTTTTGTCCCCGTTTGACAGCGATTATCACCCGCACATGGAGACCAGCTCTGAAATAAAGTAAGAAAGTAACGTTATGAGCAAAAGACAAAAACAAACCCCAAATAAATTAAACAAAAAGATATTTAATGGAGGAACAGTTATTTTTAGTTTGAAACCATACCGCGAGCTACATGCGACAGAGCGAAGGAAGCAACATAAACAGAGCTATGAGGTCGAGGTAACAAACGGGACGTTTTCTCAAAATATTACAATACCAGCCGACAAACATATCAATGAACACACGTTCGCATTGAAATAAGCACCAAGCGTCGCGAGAACAGTTAAAATGCCAGAAAACAACACCCATCAACCTGCGATGATCTACAGAAGTGTGCCCGTCCCATATATTACGTTCGACAACCATGCGATCAATCAAGGCCGATTCAGTCACACTTTTCCGATATCATGAGGCGTACAAATCAAAGTAGTATATTTGTAAAATATCTTTAGTATATAGAAAAAAAGATGATAGAATTGTAATTTACTCACCTCGACTGACGATGGTTGCGCTTAAGGATGAATTTGAAGTATACTGTTCACAGCGATGAAAATGTAACGTGATCGTCCCGAGCGTATACTGACTGATCAAGCATAACACTATACATATTTTTTAGTACTGCTTCACATTCTGTTGGGAATTTCCACTATAAACGTCAGCAATTTATGTGTTACTAAACGTATTTTGGAGTTTTCCATTCTTTGTTGTTGACGTTTCTTCGATCAGAATTTGAATTTTAAAGTAGAGAAAGATTAAAAATGTAGTATTCCAGCTACTTTGCTGCGACTATTTTGAAATGTGTAGACTACTTGAGGCTTGTACTTGATGAAATTACTCATGTGGTTGTGACTGAATCTAAAAATTGCCCGAGGACGCGTCGGAAAAGTGACATTGCTTGTACGCATGGGAAGGATATTTTTACAGCCGCGGTGTGATGTAATAACAACAACAAAAAACACCAACTCTTTAAAAAAACACCCATCATATCAACAACAAGAAAGCAAGTCAAATGTCATATACTTTATGGTTTTGATGATATGAAACTACCAAAACAGGAGATGGCGGAAAACTTTCAAACCGCCATTTGCAGATCATTTTTTCACTTATAATCAAATGTTCTCAAAATGTACGCATATGTCCGAATCTTATATATATATATATATATA
>SDWI01000418.1:210610-229475 GCA_009193005.1 Lamellibrachia luymesi
TATATATATGATTATTTGGAATATATCTGATGTACTTATGATAAAGTTATCCATATAGATGTGGCCAAAACATTATGCAAGGTCAAAACTGTGGTCTACCCCGTGTAGTCAACAATTCTAGAGAACTACTCATATATACTATGAAGATACAATGTACAATTAATTATTAAGTAAGTGATGTTTGTACCACAATAGCCGGCCCGCTGTAACATGCGGTTGCACCATCATTCTGAGGTCGTTCTTCCACCCTATCAACTGCCATTGTAGCCGTAGCAACAGTACGGATAGCGAGGTACAGCTTGTTCTCCATCGGGTCTGGTCGACTTTTGTGTTTTCTTTCTTGGTTTCGTGATGCAGAAGTAATAGAAAAACCTTAACGGTTATGAACATGCTACAGTTAATGGCATATCGTTTTTCAAGACCCCAACACGTCTACTTTACGTAACCAAAACATGAAAGACGTTTTGCAAAAACACGATGTGCTAGCGGTTTATGAGAATCGGCCATATACACGTGTTGCATAACCTGGTGTAGTTTCGTATGTGTCACATAACCATGTGTAGTTTTATAGGAGTTACACATACGTGTTCACCAAATTACAGTTATGCATATTAACATGCTATGATGGAGGGTAAACGAGCGTGTACGGGGAAAGGCAGGAGGAAGATCTGATCAGAACGACACAGTGCATACATGAGTGACTATCTAGGACAGCCGACCTTCCGTTGGGAGATGATACCACATGATGATGATGATAATAATAATAATAATGTTTTATTTCAGGCAAGAGCCCATAATATTATAAATACATACAGGTAAAAAAAACATACATATACACACATGATGAACAATAGAGGTACATGTAGTGAGAAAAATATATATGTAAATATACATACATGACATGTAGTAAAAATATATATAAAATAAGTCAGGATAAAAAATATATACAAACATCATGAATTAAAAGCATACAATTGATCAATCCAATGTTTAATCAATGGACTTCGATAATAAATAAAAGTGTGAAGATAATTCACAAAAAGTATATTGTCGGATTTTTTCAACCGGCATAAAAGGCTAAAAATTGATGAGCGAATACGTTAATTAAAGATGAGTTCAAATGCTAATGCATGGTATGCTTACTGGTTGTTGAGGGCAAACAACAAAGTGGTTTTACAACTGTGATCGCCTTTTGTCGCTTCAAATGCCTACGACTAGTCCGACTTCCCACTGATATATTGTCCTTGGTTCTGTTGCTTCAGATGCCTATGCCAAGTCAAACTGTCACCTGATCCTTGATCTGGTTAATGGTCTTGTTGATTCAGATGCCTACACCGAGTCCAACTTTCCACTGATCCTTGGTCTGATCATTGGTCTTTTTGTTTCAGATGCCTATGCCAAATCCAACTTTTATCTGATCCTTGGTCTGGTCACTGGTCTTGTTGCGCTTCTGTTCATCATCATGTTCATCGTGGCATCCTTCGGATTCAGGCAAGTAATTTACTGCTGATACACAGCTTGTCCTACAACTTTTAGAATGTTACACATAAACGTGTATCGCTATATTCTGGAACATCGTTCCAATCCTAGCTATTGACTAAATATTAGTGTTTTTAAAATAATTTATGTAAACGTATTTCATCACAAGAGACGGTGTTGTTTCAACTAAACATCAACTTCAACTGCGACAACAAGAAAGTCCATGTGATCACGTGATCACGCTCGAATCTTGCCTCACAATGTTTATATTTCAGATGAATTTGTACCGAACAATTTTATGTTAATAAATTAGAATCGATACGTCATTTCCAACAAAAAAATCCGATAACATTGTACATGTAATATTAATATTAGTAATTTAGCTGTCAGTAATAAAGATCCTAATATTGGTAGTGTGTTTGTTTCTAGCTCAGTGCTACATGACAGCAACGAGGTAAAGGTTATGGGCTTAAAATAAAGTTATATAGTTTAAATAATGTAATAATAAACAAGTGTCTCTCAGAAGGATCGTATCATGCATTGGAATTAAAATCATATAAGTCATAATTTCTTGATCAGGAAGCGCATGAGAGAGCGCAAGGAGAGGGAGAGGGAGGAGATGGAGGATCGCGAGAGAATGAGACATCCCAACATGACACGAGCCTTACCTCCATCCTCGGTCTTCGGCGGTCACTCACGAAGCGGCCCTCTAGGAACCACTGCTCCGTGGTCTCAGCCTGGCCACTACGTGTTCTACAACGACGACGACGACGAACCTGCTCGCCCAGCTCAGTACCCCGACGTACGCCAATCCAGTGCTCGGCCCCTCAACGTTTACCAAACCAGCGCTGCATCCTCCACCTTTTTCCAAGCCAGTGCCGTGTCCCAGCGTCAATAAGACGGCACAGAATCAGGAGGTCTACCATTTTGACAATCCATTCAGTGGTGGACAACGTATGTGAAACAATAGGTAACCTTTGCAATAAATCACCTTCTCCAAGTTAACCTGAGTCTATCAGAAGACAGTGTCACTGACCATGCCATTTGACTAGCAAGTGACACTGCAATGTCATCTATCTTGGTTCTGACCACTTCGTTCATTCTGTGTCCGTACATTTATCAACATAACATTGTTTGATGACTCTTGATATGTCACATGACCATGCTCAGAGATGTATCTTTAGCAATGCCTATTACATGGTATCACTACCCTCAATATATATCACATGACCATTTTCAGATATGTATCTTTGTCAATATTACGTAGTATCACTGCTCTTGGCATATCACATGACCATTTTCAGATATGTATCTTTGTCAACATTACGTAGTATCACTACTTTCAATACATCTCACATGACCATGTTCAGAGATGTATTTTTATCAATGCCTACTACATAGTGTCATTACTCTTGATACTTCACATAACCATGGTTAGATATGCTGATAATGTTGGATGTGTTGTACCTTATCGCATCATTGTGATTTGTGGAATGATAGTTCCCTGTCAAAAATGATGAGCAGTCTTCTGTCAAGAATATTACAGAGTTATGATGGTTTACAGTGATGAAGACTTCATTTTCATGAACATAGACTCTTTGATCATGTCACAAGACAGAGTTAACACAATAGTCGTTACACAGACTAATCATGTTTTCATCACTTGACGGTGGGCGCGTATAAGTGTAATGTATCGTGGGATAGGTTGTCGACGGAAGTACAACTTGTATTTTAAATTAGAAAGTCGGAAAGAATTAGTTTCAGCAAAGAATACATCGTGGCAACATTAACGCTTACTGATATTAAACAGAAATCACAACGTTAGCATTAGAACGCAAAAATCGACTGATCTGACGTTTGAATAACTCCTCACACCACACGCTTTCACCTTTATATTAGTGTCACGTTATGTTATGCACCAGAGGTGCCACTGGTTATTTTGGGTCGCGTCTATTGGTGACGACGACCCAGTCGCTGTGTTTGTACTAATTAATGCACGGGGAATAACTCCGTTCACAGAAAATGCTAACATTACCCACATACTTTCTGCATCTTGAGTACATTTATATTTTCACTTACTAGAGTGTTTAGCTCATGTAACATATTAATTCTGGTTATAGAGACAGACTGGTTTTTATAATACATGTCATTCTTTTGCCATTAACACAATAGTGTATTTTTATTACAAAGTATATATAATTTGATCTTTCTATTTTATGGACTATTAAAGCTGCCTCCTCAATTTATTTAATTCATCACGGATCATATTTGTTTAAATGTAAATCTGTAGTGTGGAAATAGTTTAAGTAATATGTGCAATCGTTTTAATAAAGATTTCTTACTAAGTTAAAATCATCGAAATAATTTACTTTGATCAATATAATTATCAATAGTATAGCTTGCAAAATGTAAATAACTTTCTTATAGTATATAGGGATGTACTACATACCACTGTTGCCTTTTGATAACATTATTTTTCGTTTGGCCGAACATCAACCATTTTAATAGTTTGTCCGATTATTGTATCGAAATAAAACATTGCATAAAGAAGTTAGCATGTTGCAGTCGAAACTAGATAAGTTGAAATGAATGAAACGAAACGAGCAAAACATGGAATTGAGAAGGCAGCTTTAACATTTATCTTTATTGATATATGTTGTATGTTTGCATACATTATATACATTGTTTAATTGTTGAATTAGTATTAACTAATGTTAGGTGGTAAATGAAGTTTATCACACAAGGTATATATATTCAAGAAGATAATACTAATATTAAACAAATATGACTACAGTATATATTCTTCAACTGGGACAACAATCGCAGCTTGAAATGTGACAGCCTGCACAGTTGCAAGAAAGGTCGCATGTGGATTCATAATGTACTTGGTAACCACGTTGAAGTACCATTAGGATGAACTTTGAAGTTGTGAATCGACACTGTGCGTTTGTGTAATTATACGTTTAATTTACCAAACTGTATTGGAAATACAGGTTTGAACATATGTGTATTTACATATTGCGTTGACTATTAATATCTGTTTGATATTGTAACTTATTTTATGGAAATATTAACAATTTGTAGTTTTAATATATGGAGATGATGCACAATAAATGCATTAACATATTATGTTTTGTGTGTTTTTTTAGTAGTCAAGGCATATTAATACATATATGTATATGACAAAGAAGGGTGACGGTGGTATACCTACAGAATACAGATGCATAGCGGAGAAAACCTAAAATCGCATTTTACTAAACATAATCCAACTACACGCACGCACGCACGCACGCACGCACGCACGCACGCACGCACGCACGCACGCACGCACGCACGCACGCACGCACGCACGCACGCACGCACACACACACAAATGTAAGGCGAATTCAGAATGGTGTTACACAGGCAGCTCTGCCAAAAGAACTTGAACAAAGCCTGGCTATTTACATACAGAACTCGCTGAAAAACATTAATTGAACCATCCTTTCAACAAGGAAAATACAAAGGGCGGTAGGGATTAGCTACAGGGTTTCATGAAACGACATCCAACCTTGGCGCTACATATACCTGAAGCTACGTCAGCTCAACGCGTCAAAGGTTTCAACAAGATAATCATCAAGAAATTTTTTCTATTAGAAGGTCTCATGGACATGTATCCATTAACACCTGACCGCATATACAACTGTGATGAAGCAGGAATTACCACCGTACAGAGTAGACCCCAAAAGTCATGGCACTGCGGGGCAGGAAGCAGATTGGGTCTCTCACCTCAGCAGAGAGGGGCGTTCTTATGACCGTGGCGATAAGCTTCAATGCTGCTGGTAGCTATGTACCGCCCTTGCTTGATTTTCCTCGTGTGCGAATGAAGTTTGAATAATTTATGAATGGCATCTCAAGAATCTTGAGCTCCTTAACACGGCAAGGGAAGATCACGTGGTGATACTGTGCCTTCCACCACACTGTACTCACCGCATGCAGCCTGCTGACGTCACCTTCATGAATCCTTTATCAACCTACTTCGATGAAGAAGTGACAACTTGGCTACGAAACCATCCTGGAAGGGTTGTTACACAGTTCCAGTTTGGAGAAATACTCGGGAAAGCCTACATCAGGGCTGCACAAGTGACGGTTTCCGTTGCACAGGAATATGTCCTGTAGACAATAATATATTTCCAGATAACATGTTTGCTGCCGCTGATGTTACCAATGACGACAACCAAGACGGCAGTGACCAGCGGATTACTCACGGGCCTTCCATTTGTCAGCGAGGTGCGACTCTTCTGCTCTTCACAAGTGCAGCTACAACGTCTGAGTATTCGCCCAGCTGCAACTACTGATTTACGTACCAGTCTGCCTGCAGCTACTACTCAGTCACTTACCAGCATGGTTGCAATTCCTGTGCCCTCTACCAACCCAGTTGCTACTAGTCAGTCACTTACCAGCCTGCCTGCAATTAGTGAGTAACTCACTAGCCTGGCTGCAACATCTGTGCCCTCTACCAGCACAGCTGCAACTACCCAGGCACTTGCCAGTCTTATTGCAACTCCCGTGTCACTTACCAACCCGGCTGCAACTCGTGAGCTCCTCACAAAACGTGCCCCGAAACGATAATTATACCAGCAGAAATAGCTCATAATCCGAAACAGCCACGAAGGGACCTTACAAAGCAGAAAAACAAACTTGGACGAAGGGTAGGATCAACAGTCATCATCACAGACAGTCCATATAAAAAAGAATTTCAGAAAAGCAGAATGTCTACAAAAGAAATACATTACAAGAGACGAAACAAGTCTGTTGGAAAGAGAGGCAAAGCTGGAGGCAAAACTGGGAGAAAAGGCGGGGCAAAGCTACAGTGGAAACGAACATGAAGGTCTCATTAAAGACAAGACAAGTGGCAAAGATATCCAAACAACGTAGCTTTTTCTCTCTCGAATATTTAACGCGTTTTAATTATTCCTACTTCTATGAGAAGATTGGCTTGCCATGCATCTTCCATAAAAGGGCAGTCATTATCACGTGGCCAAGAACGATCGAGCTGTCACGTGGCAGCGGATATATATATATATATATATATATATATATATATATATATGTTATCTACCCTGAGCCTGTGTAATCGAGGCTATCGCACGTACAGTGATCGCACGAGAAACTGTGTGTGACTCACGTGATCAGTAATGCGTGAACATACGCCAGACATACGCCAGAATCTCAGAACGTCATAACGCTTCGTTTGAAACACTTCAGCCGTCAGCAACGATCAACTCTTCCAGCACAAGTCTAAGGTATACTCAGCGCAGTCAACATCGGGACAAATATCGGTACACACTAAACTTGGTTAACTTTGTACCGTTGGCGTTGCCATTGGTTGTCATAGCATAGCCATAGCATAGGCTAAGCCTAAGCCAAGGCTAAGCCACGGCACAGGCATATAGCATTATAGGCTTTGTAGTATGTACTCAGTGGTCGGTGTAGTTTTTGCCTTATGTAATATAATATGCCGTTTTCACAAAAATAGGAAGACCCTTTCGCGCATGAGATCAATATTCAAAACAACTACCAGTTATTTAATCTATCGAGTACAAACAAGTTGTTAGAAAAGTTGGTTTGAGTGAAATACTCGCCAATATCGAACCACGAAAGATGCGTTTCTCAAAGCGAGGCTAGCGCCGGAATTTGCCTTGAAAGAAAGAGCGTTTTCGAAAAAGCCTTACTGAACGGTAATGTGCAACGCATTAAAAGTATAACAATTACGATTACTATTCTATGGTGATTAGTACGAACAATTGCGGACATTTTCATCCAATATTACAATAAAGTTAAATATGGCATATTTACAAAATGCACCGGTGTGTCGTACCAGTAAGGCCACCTGGCGATTAATGTCGAGCTAGATATACCAAAATATGTCTCAAAAACCTGTTTATGCATAATTATTCTTCGAAAACGTTAACTTTGTCAGACGTTAATACTCCCAGTGACAGATATATCATTTTATATTAGATCAATTACGTATCTAATGTGAGATCCACCGAGATCACAAAATGAGGCAAAATCTGGCGTGAAGCAAAAACTACACCTGTGCCGTGGCTGTGACGATACGTAACTAAGTCTAAGTCCTCGACCTTGTCCAGGCTTGGCTTGGCCTTCGCTTGGGTTGGGAGTGCGACAGGTCATCGACATCAGTGACTGTTGATGTAAACATACGGCGTATGTTGCTTTATCAGACGAAAATGCAACGATAATTTCGGGGAAACCGTCAGCATGTGATATTTGCTTGGCTACTTAAGTTAGGGTTTTGGAATAAAAATAGTTATGTCCAACTGTTTTTTTTTAGCTTAACCACTATTATATTGATCCCTGCCCAGCTCCTGCCCTGTCCCTGGACCCCGTCCTAGTAGATAAATTAAGGCAAACAGCAACAAAGCCCTACAGTGATATCTTTTTTGTTTTCTCTCAAGTCAAAATCGTCTAAAATGGGCTTTTTACTTCGAAATGTTCAATATGATATGCTAACAAAAAGCTATGATGTTATGCACGTCACAAGTAAATAATGCACACGATCCCTATCATTTGTAATTTAGCAGTCATATTAATTTGTATGTATGTGACATGGAAATATGAAATAAAAAATAAAACAAAATTTTTCCACCGATATCCTGTGCGTTATGCACGGACAGTTCTAGTCATAGATACTTTATCAGCAATGCAGAACATCGCACGCCTTGAGGTTATTTAAAGTAAATAAATAAAAACATATAAAAACTATAATTACCAAGATACTTTCAAATTTGTTTTATAGTCGCCCGTTTGGTGTAGAGGTAGAACGTAGCGTTATGAAACGTATACATTAAATAACTTGCAAACAAAGTGCTGTATTTTTATAAGTTCACAAAACAAGTCAATAGTAGGGCATTGTAGTCGTCTATTACGAATAGCAAATTGAATGAAATCTAGTGACATTTGACAAAGAACAAAACAATATTATGGAGGTCTGAATAAAATGTGCCGTATTTTACAGAACGTAATATACTAACGAGTGTAGCATCTAGTTTAAGTTTTCGCCGTGTTTTACTCGAGACATTATATCAGATAGTGTTATACAGGCATGCATGATGCACAGCAGAAGAGCCATTGGCGATCATTTCCGCACGTATTTTATAGCAACTGTTATGAACGTACAGACGTGACACTATTGTGTAGTACGACATTGTGGGAGTTGGAGTTCATGCCCATAGACATACATTAGTTAGGTCACTGCCCGCAAATAGTTGTGTATTCTATCATTGGTGTAGTTGTGGGTTTGCAGTGTCCTGTAATTATGTGACCAATGTGATTGCACATGTTGATGGTACCAAATCTTGTATCGTAAGTTACTCGTAAGTGACATTTATGTAAGAATTCACTTTTTGTAAGTGTTCGGCTTTCTTCCCAGCTAGCAAAACTCACTGGGCCAATGACCCAGTAAAATCTCACTAGCTTGACTGCTGCCGTGTACACCCAGAGAAATCACCATCTACCAATCCCCAAAAAGGGAGGCATACAATGGAGAGCAAGAATGACTGTCAAGCTGGATTTTGGTTTCAAATCATTTGGTGACTCCGGAACATGGAAATGTGCACGCCTGTCCAAAGCATTGTCATAGAAGAACAGAGAGACTGCAAGTATTAAGTTGGCAAAGGAGACCACATTTAGACCCATGTACCAGAGTCAGCGTCACCTCATCAGTGCTGCCGAAAACATGCAGCTGAGAGTTGTTGTAGATATTCGAATCTGTTGATGCAAAAAAGGATAACCTCAAATTTGGTTAACACCCCTCTACTCTGACTACCACAACACACCACCCCAGTAACAACACCATTCTGACGACAGTAACAACACCTGTTCGTCATGGAACAGCACCCGTAGGTTTGCCACTGAACATCGTGTCCTAATCGCATGCCAAACACAACCAAGTACTACTAACTATACTGAATACTTGAAGATTTACATTGATGTACTGATACGCCTGTCTGGTCTGGCTATCAGTAGTATCATTGGCTTCACATTGTCTCTGTTAACCGTCCTTTAATAAATGTCACATGATTGATAGAACCGAGTTACATCACCAAATATTCCCGGCCAAAAGTAATTCCTAGGAATTCCATCAACGATCCTCTTAACGCCCAAATGTCCGGCTAGAATGGCTTCATGACCTACTCGCAGAATCTGCCTACGATACACCGATGGGATCATTAACTGAGACCATTCTTCATGTCCTTCTCGACGTTGAAAGTATCGCTTTAACAAACCCACCTTCATAAAGAAACAACTCGATTTCGAATTTCCCAGTCGAGGACCTTGTGCTTTAGCGAAGCATGCTTTATTGGGCTATGCGAAAAGAATCAGCCGACGCATTAAGGGAATCTGCTTCGGGAACGCAAAGGGGTCGCCTATCTTTGTCACGTTGTACCTTTTGACTACGCGTTTCTACCGTACAAGCGATCTCGGCCTCAGGGACAATGTTAGCCGCCTTTTCTATCATCGTTTCTCGGAGGGTGTCTTTTTGATTATTGGGTCATATTGTACCTCTAATTCCCTTAGGATATTGGCGTGCACCCCTCAACATTTCCAATGATCACATCGTATATAGGATTGTCATTACACATGACATCGGTCTCACCTTAAAATACAGGGGATTTGATACTGCACCGAGCTACTGGTACCAATATAGCCGAACGATTGATCATGACTAGAATCTTCTTCTTACCAGTAAACACCACTGAATCCAGTATCCCTAAGTTCATTCATTGGACTCTCATTCAAATGACCCTGTACTACCAGTGCCTACCAGTGTGAAGTGGATCTCGAATAGTGGCTAGGACAATATTTATCCTGTCTATCATTCCTCTTAATGGTCTCCTTTATACCTCCGGTCGAATGAGACGCGGCATAAACGTCTGCCAGTTCTTTAATGGCCTCCATGTTCGAGGGAGAACGCTCACTAATTAACACGCCTAGTTCACGAGGACAGAAATGCAAGAATTGCTCGCGCAGACACAACTCCTTCAACTCTTTAAAGGTTTTCCCAATACCGGCCAACGTTATCCATTGACTCAAACAATGATCTAGTCTACTAAGATATTGGGACGCAGTTTCATCTATTCCCTGTTTACATTTGTAAAACTTTCCGCTGTAGTCCTCTGCTCTTAAGAAAAACTTTGCCAAGAGGGCTTGCTTAAATTTGAAATAATCATTCATGTCTCCAGTGGGGAGGCGGGAGTTATACTTCTAACGCTCGGCCCATTAAAAGACTGCTTAATACTAAAGCATAATCCCCTTTTTCCATTCCTGAATTTTCTGCATATCTTTCAAAATGGGTCGGAAAAGAATCGATGCCATCTTCTGCTTCGCAGAACTCGGGAAGTTTGAGCATCTTAATTCCTAATCTAGAGTTATCCAGACTACGAGTTGAATGATCTAACCCCTCAGCCATAGCCTTGTCACAGTTCCGTGAATCCACAGAAAAATGCACTGATATATTATCGGTGGGGATATCGGTGAGGATATACCGGGGTGTGTTCCACAACGGTACCTCAATGCATGGTCCCAACCTTACTGTCGGATCGGGTCGGCTTGTCCACCAAGCGAGGCAGAAACGAACGTGGTGACGAACGACAGGGCGTCACACAGAGTCGTCGCACGAGATGGCAGCGGACGCGACGGCGTTACACGTATGCAATCAACCGTGACGACAGCTTAAAAGAAGATGTCGCTCGTGGAATTGTTGAACAGTAATACAACGAATGTGAACTTACCTACGCGTGGTTCACGCCCCGTTAATGTATATATGGCGATATGTATTTATGGCACTTGCAAGGCTGGACGCTCCGTCAAGTGAAGTTAGGTCGACCTGAAGTCGTCTCGACGGAGAAGAATGTTGACTTTTATACGTAAGTCGAATACATTCGTAGAAGTGATAAAGAGTACTTAACTCTTGTTGTAGCAGTCACAACCCATGTACACAAGGCTGGATCCAGTTATTTTGCAATGAAGTTACAACCATAAGACGTGGGCGAAAATAAATCAATTATTTGTCTTTAGCCCATGTCTCGGAAACAAGAAGACTTCATAACATTATAGTACCGCAGAAATTAATCGTCTCCTCCTTACTTCGTGTAAATTCGTTAAAATACTAAGGCGGCCATATTGTGCCGGAAGTCTAACTAACCAACAGCATAGCTTAATGCAAACTAAACCATTAGGATTTCGACATCACGTTCCTGGGACTTCTGGGTTAGATCCTATACAAAACTTCACTTATAAGTATTACATAAACAACAAACAATCTTCAGATACTCAAAACAAACTCAACTTACACATATTTCTTATAAATGCATTTTTTATTATATCACTCAATTCCTACAACGTAACGCGTTATATTAATACAACGGATATTCCGAGCTGTCTAGCACCTGTCAGATGCGTGAATTCGTTTGTCGCAACTCGCTTGCTTGCCGAACAACAAATCGCTAGTTCGTGTATCAAAATTCTTATACTTTCACTAAATGCGATTCACAATGATACCAATGTATCCGTCACATAAAACCGATTCCATACATGCTCAATTTGACCACCTTAACCGAAGGAATTACGCTAAAATGTAATGGTGTAAATTCAATCAAGTAGTTATACCTTACTTACCAGGTGGCACGTTTGCATTGTACAAATATTACTCCCTGCCGAACGCTACATGGCAGAATTATTTGCGTAGACTACCGTACGCTACTGAACGAAGGGGCGAAAGATAATTCCAGACTCATTCTCATAAACCACTTCGTGACCCCGTTGGTGACTAATTTGGTGGAACGTATTTGGATGTCACTATTTGTTTGCTTTGGAGAACTTGTACGGTGTCCATTCTATGCTGGATTTTCTTGTACTGTTTTCTGGTCATCGTATGTTGTAATCCTAGCTTCTTATTGTACGCTGTATTTTGTTGTTGGTCATCACACGCTGTACTTTTTTGTATGTAGGTTTGTGTGTTGTTGTCGACAACAATCTGTGAATCTTTATGCTAAAACATAGTTGAATAAACGTTGATGTATGGGGCTGCCTCCATAATCAATACAACGCGTCTCGATCTTCGTCTTTCAGGCATTCGGTAGGTATACGTGTTTATACCAGGCCCCACGTTGTTTGTACCAGGCCCCACATTATTTGTACCAGGCCCCACGTTGTTTGTACCAGGCCCCACTTTGTTTGTACCAGGCCCCCACGTTGTTTGCACCAGGTCCCCACGTTGTTTGCACCAGGCCCCCACGTTGTTAATCCAGCACTGGTCTACGCAAACATGTTCTTTTTACACACGGATTACACACAGTCTGTGCATATATTTTCCTGGTATCAACATGCTGCTGCAGATTGTTGGTAACTGTTTCCTTTCTTCTAACAGCCATGATGTATAATAACGTGACCAATGGATTTAAAGTGAATCGCCTGCAATGTAGACATGCCAGCTCTTCAATGCACGAAACTGCAGCTCTGAGGTCGTATCAATTATTATCAGCGACTTGCAAATAGGATAGGTTTTCTACGTAAAAATAGCCTCAGCTACAGCCATTGTTTGAACCGTCTCATCACTGTACTTATAGACACAGCAATGACAAGGTCCAGTTTGTCTCGACAGCTGCTGGCTTTGATGAAGAAGAACATTCTCATCAAGTCGAGGAACAAGGTGCAGTTTCTGAGGGTACGTCTCTGTTCTAAATGCAGCTTCATCATTATTGTAAGGCGTTGACTTCTTTCTCCGTCATTCCTTTCTTTCTTCTGTAGCTGGGCAATGCACTAGTAGGTCCTCGATACTCATCGGTACATAAGTGTCACAGCTCACCATCCCGAACATTCTTTAATACTTTCCCTGGACTAAGATAAGTTTATATTTCATTCACAACAACATAGTGCGCAAAGGATATTCACTGGAAAGACAACATTCTTCATTCTGCATTAGCGAAATCCGACAAATATTTGTTTGTATGATGACTCCACATAGACATTACCTGTAGTAGAGTTCTTGTTGTTATTGTTTTATTATTCCAGGAAATACTTTTCCTCGTTCGCCTTGTGCTCATATTTGCTTTTATAAAATATATCAAATTGACATCAACCGATGATGTGATCACGAGCTTCCCAATCAAGCCTGTTTCTCCTGTGGTACGAAGTGGTCAACTATACGTCAGTCCAGACACCACGGATGTTGGTCGGCTTATGGACAGAGTCACTGCTCAACTTGTGCCTGATGGTTCAGTCACATACGTTCTCTTTGGAACGGTGGATGAGGCCTTCACTAAATACAGAAGAAATGGTCCTAATGTGGTTGCTGGAATTAACTTTGACGACGGAACGTTGCAGAATTTGACATATACAATTCGTATGAACCTTGCCAAGATACCTTCAGCATGGGTGGCTGAAAAATATTCGCCGGACGGTAAATATGTGTTTATGTGGGATCGGGATAAAACATTGGGTGTCATTTCTAGAGCAGTAAAAGTAATCTTATTGCTAAAATATGCTACGATGTTCAATATTACACCTACTTTCAATTTAGCTGCTTTTCCCAGCTTGTATTGCAACATTGTAACACATTATATTGGTTACCAAATGTGCAGTTCGCAAACAAAATATTGAAAACGTGTTACCTGTGTAGAATATAGTGTGCAGTTGAAATCAGAACATACTGTTGATACTGCTTTACGTTTTTGACCCTTTTATGTTGCAATAAATAACGTATTTTGCTAACAATTCAATGAACATTCGTAAAAAAAGTATATTGTGTGTGTGTGTGTGTGTGTGTGTGAGTGTGTGTGTGTGTGTGTGTGTGCGTGCGTGCGTGCGTGCGTGCGTGCGTGTGAGTGCGTGCGTGCGTGCGTGTGCAACTAAAAAACAACTTTAATGCACGAAACATTTGTGAATAAAACGTAAATTAAACCGGTGTTGTAATATTAAGAAACTGTCTGTAGATGCATGCCGTGGTACTATACAAAACTGCAATGCTGACAGTTATCTTGAACAGGGCTTCGTTGCGTTACAAATATCCATAGATGCTGCACTCATTGAGGCAAGTTTGCTCAATTCTGAAACTATTGGTCACTAATGTTTCACATGTCAGTGGGCCACAATAGCATAGAGCATAGAACTCAATTGTTTTAGTATCTTGATGCCATTCTTATGATGTCGTTTGCTCCATAATACTTCAGTTCACCAAATTGTATAAATGGGTAACACTTACTTAACTGGCTATTGACAGTGGTGAAGTATGTTTATGATTTGCTTTCATGCAGTAATCACACGAATGAATGCTTCCCAGAGAAGTTATTTTTTGTTTCATGCCGTGTTTCGTGTATTTTAGTAAACACAGAAATATAATAAAGGAATAATTAATTATAACTATTTGAATAATTTTGTTTGCAAACTTTATGCTGATATAGTACGATTGTGGCAGGCATAGCACATTAAAAAAAAAGCCCTCTACCTCTGGCTAACACCCGCATAGGCGAAGCTGGGTCTAAGCCGTTTTAACTAGTTACTGACATATCATCTAACGAAAGAGCCCATATGTCAGTGCTGTTAACTGATATAACATAGCTTATAGACGGTTGTCTTGTTTCTTGACTACCACGCATGTTAACATGTTCATGTGTTTTTGCCAGTACATGTTGTTTTGTTGGAATTACCTGTTTATTTTAATAGAATAATTATTAGGGATTATGCTAATTTACAACAATATGACCATAATGTGACCATAATGTGACCATAATGGTGATCACCTCTTGATAGTTCCTGTAGATAAGTTCCTGCACCAGACATTGCTCTTTCTTGACAATATTGTGACATTTCGGGCAGCGGTGTGACAATGGATGCTAAGTTAGCAAGCATAATATAGATGTGTTGGTTTCGCCCATGTGTGTCTGCTGACAGTCTGTTCATGTTATTGTGTATACATTTTTTGCGCAGCTGAAGACGGGCATAAAGAACATCAGTCAGATGGTGTCGTCTACACAGAAGTTCCCAAAGGGAAAATGGGCGTCCGTCTTCAAGTTCACCCAAGACGCTCTAGCAATATACGTCGTTTTAGCATTTGGGCCGTTCGTGCAGTGTGTGACGGCGAGTATGGTCGCTGAGAAAGAGAAGAAGATCAAAGACAGTCTTCGCATGGCTGGCATGAGAGACTCAGCCTACTGGTGAGCTGAGGGAAGAGTTGAGAGAACGGATTTGCCTTGCTGGGGTGTCTCACGGATACCTGTCTACGTGTTCACTCAAATGAATACATTTTATTTTTTACGTATAACGTATACATTTTTTTAAACAGCTAGTACGTTGCTTATTGATAATGCCGGTTACCTCTAAGTGTGTTTGGTGGTGTATCTCTTGCCGAAATAACAAATGTAATTAAATTTGGACCATCGTAAACGTTGGACTAATTGCTACCGACGCATGTATCTGTCTTGCAGGTTGTCATGGGGCGCCACCGACCTAGTAATACTGCTCGTTGGCGTTGTTGGCACCGTCTTCGTCGTGTACATCACACGGTTGTTCAACAGTAATAGTATATTCCTCTTCTTCGTCATGCTCTTGCTCTACGGTCTCTCTATCATAACAATGTCCTTTATGATGACGCCATTCTTCAACAAGAATGCTGAGAACGCTGGCGCCTTCGCTGCAACGGCATCGTTGAGCTTCAGCGTGCTGTTCCTAGCGGTCAGTTACACTCGGATCAACAACCCGATGGGTTCTCCAGAGTCCAGTATACCTGTTGTCGGGCAGATGTTTCTCTGTCTGTTTTCACCCGTTGCCCTAGCCATGGCCGTTGACCAGGTGGGTTTGTATTTTTGTCAGGTGTATATCAGTTGTCAGCTTGTTGTATTTCTTAGGAGTTGTTAGAATGTGTTAACATCTATGAAGGCAAGTTCCAAGAGGCGATGGTAGTATCCAAATTTTTTTTCGGTGGGGGGAGCTCTGCGACGCATTGTCTCTTTGCTCGGTGATTTGAGGTTTCTACAATTAGAGTTGACACCAACATTGAGTAAATCTGCTTGTAACCATTGGCATTGGTTACACTCTTTATCAAAAGGCACTGTATCTGTTGCAGGCGTACTCGATTATTTCTCACAATTTTAGGTGTCTTTTTAACATATGTGTTGTGGTCATTCCTAGCCAGGCTGCCAGATCATCAAGGGTATAAATTCTTTGCCGACCTCTGCTTCTTTTCCCCTTGTCACTAGAAGTTTCTCATCACGTGGCCTATAAATTCTGCTTGTCTGTTTATAACTGATCAACATGTGCAGCATATTACATTAAACACTTGGGCTGGACATTGCAAAATGATGAAACGTATTTAACCAAACACGCAGAATACTATTTCATATAGTTAATTATGTTCATATCAACGAATATTGAATGAAATGTGTAAAGTCTTGAACATGTCTCGCAGTGATAAGGCCCTTGGACTTGCTTCAGGGAATTTACCTGGACATGACTTACGGTGGCATGACCGTTGACAGACTGGACATTGGTCAGGTGCCACTCTATGCTCTGCTCATCATGCTGCTCTTTGACTTTGTTCTCTACGGTCTGTTGGCTGTCTACTTTGACAACGTCATCCCTGGTGAGAAATGGCTTAAGCAACCACCGTAACTAGTATGTCCACTACATGGTCAGTTTGGCAGTCTCGGCAAAATGTTGGACATGGGTAAGATCCGGGCTACTCATGAGCACGTTTCCTCGTAGTGGAGAAGACATTCCTTAGCTCACACTTGGGTACATCAGGAGGGCGGATATACTAGCCACTCCACTTCACAAAGTCACCAAACCATAGTCAGTTGGTATATGATATCCTGTGCTAATTACATTATTAGAAGATCACATCTATTTCAGTACTTTCTAACACCTGAAAGAGGAATACACGAAATGGAAATCACTGAGGGGTGGCCGATGGCGGCCATTTTGAATATCAGAATACCGGAAGGTATATGCTACTACATCATTTCAACAACTCAAGCTGTGAAGAATACGTTATTTAGCGAACTGGAGTAAAAATAAGTTATGTCAATCTGTTTAATGCGTTATTGCCAGTTCTTGCCAATTGTTCGTGTTTTCAAAATGAATTCCTGTATCTTCATTTTTATCACTCTCATCCTTGTCATGTGCTGAGACACTTTCTTCCTAATTTTGATACGGTTCTCCATAATCAGAACATTAATTTTACATAGGTCAGTACAGCGCAATCTATTTGATCTGCATTTGCAGCGGTTGTTTGCACGCCGTGTCTGTGCACATGAACACTTCACCAGATGTGTCACTGCATCAGGAGCCGGAGGCAAGAAAGTCATCACTGGTTTGAAGTGCCGATCAACTAAATATCAACCTTAATGTTAGGTTGTGGTACCGCGAGGTTGGCCACTACGTAATTATACCAAACGATGGTCTCAAAATTGCAGGTAGCTATGCAGCCCTAGTTGGAAGTAGACCTTCATTAAAGCCATCAAACCACATCTGCTACATTTTTTAGTTATGCATTAGGCAAATATAGCTTGCACAGATATGATTCAACGGCAGTAATTAAGGCTTCGGGTGTTTTTTCTTGAAAAAAATGTGTCCGTACTTGTACTTTTTCGTCATCTTCATCCAATATTGAAACCTCCTGTGGAACCAGTGGGGACGGCCATGACAGTCAACTGACTTCTGATATAATGACATAGAATGGCGCCACAAGTTCGTAAAATCTACTCATGTGGTTCACAAATCACAGAGACTCAGTAGTATGAATCATATCTGCTTGGGCCTTCATCATCGTCATCTTTGCATGCCTGCTTGAGATCAGTGTCACAATTACCATTAGGCAATATGAGGTACATGCCTCATATGATTTTTGAAAAAATTAGTAGTAACATTAAAATGGCTGAATGTTAAAAATAGTTAATTTTTGAATGTGGTTGTAGCCACCAAAATTAACTTCATAAGATACTCATAACTGGAGTTCTGGTAAAAATTAATAAATTGCACCATTGAAAACTAACATGGCCACCCTCAGACACCCCTCAAAGTTTTCCATCATGATTGTGTTATTCTTTAGGGTTTATGGAAGGTATATAAACAAATGGGATATTCTAATCATTGTGTGCCTACGGAACCATGTCACAATGCCCCTAACTACACTGACTTAGGATACCTTAGGATGGTTCTCGGCTCGGCTTGGTTCATCAATGATCAGATCATCTTCAGAATATAACAATAGTAATAATGGTGCCCCATAATCATATAAAATTGCCTTGGTTGACCAACGTTTATCCGGGCGATTTTAATATATATATATATATATATATATATATATATATATATATATATATCA
>SDWI01000418.1:233004-251249 GCA_009193005.1 Lamellibrachia luymesi
GTGCGTGCGTGCGTGCGTGCGTGCGTGCGTGCGTGCGTGCGTGCGTGCGTGCGTGCGTGCGTGCGTGCGTGCGTGCGTGCGTGCGTGCGTGCGTGCGTGTATGTATGTATTTCCTATTCACTGGAGCAGAAAGGGCGGACTGCGATATTCTGAGGAGTTGTGTAGCTAAAATTAGTTCCTACATAAATAAAAAAAATTATAAAATTAACATAACAAAATATGTCCTGTAAGCACACATTGGAGTAGTAAATAACTGAAATAAGAAAAACACGGCTATTCATGTCTTGTTTATTCTTCTCGGCTTCTTCTTTGCACTTTCATCCAATGCACTCTCACTGCTTATAGGACGTGTCTGATTCAAATGACAAAGAGGAGATCCGAGCTATAACAGGTGTTTGCCCACAACATAGTACCCTCTTCGACGACCTGACATGTCGTGAACACCTCATGTTTTATGCCAACCTCAAAGGTGTCCCCCAAGATTCCATAGTGTCGCACGTAAGTATATATGGAGGTTAAAGTGAAACCAAAGGCATTGTTTTGGGCCTTTGCACCTGTAAGAGTGCTTAAAAACTAACCATTTGCAACTCTATAAGAATATCACGCAGGTGGTTTACTGGGAATCTGTTCTAAAAGTGCGAAATTCTAGTCTAATATCAGTTTTCTTGGAGGCTGAAATAATCATCATTGTTTGCAATTTTGACCAATCACCGACGATCACCCCTTAACCCCCCACGCGTCTGTGACGTAGGCTGTGTGGATCGCCTGTATTTTATGGTTGTTGAGATGTTACATTTACAGTTACATTTTGATGTTCTTTTATAATGGATTTACACAAAGCAAACACTAAAATGCCGTACTATGCAACATTCGGATGGAAACATTATTCAACGAGGGAGTTGTCTTTTTTATTTTCTGGAAAAACAGACAGTAGTGAAGTAATGGATTCACAATTGCGGGCGGGCCGGTTGGAAGCCAACGCGATGTGCTAGACTTTGCTTGACCCATTGTGAATAGTCGTGTTTTGAAGTTCATATAGTTTCATCAACTAATGGGTCGGGTTCCTTCAATACATCAGCTTCGGAGAACGTTAAAGCCTGAAGCAGTACCAACAATCTTCCAGCATGTAACTCAGCCGAAAGCTTCGGCACAACGCAAACACTCGATCAAAAGAACTGTCAAATCCGAAAACGAGGAGGTTAGTAAACAATGAATGAATGGACTATCTTGCCAAATGAATTGATTTTAGACGCAAACATCATGTCTAAACTTATTGGCAAGTATATTTGACTAAACTCGTCTACGTCTACGATCAGGCGTTTAAAGTTAGAGTTGTGGGAAATCTAGTCAGCACTCTTGACGTAGGATTCTGACCAAATAATGCACTGCCCATGCAAAAAAGATTTTTGGTGTTCAACAAGGTATATTTAGTGAACCATTTGCGTGATATTCTTCATTTAGTTTGAAAGGGTTAGTTTTCAAATACTCTTATAGGTGCAAAGGCCCCAACATTCCTTTCGTTTCACTTAAAACATATATTGCATTCACAATAAGCACTTACTCAATTCATAACATATCAATTTCTTCGTTGGACTGATAGTTTGCCTGTTTGACCATAAAATGGCAGTTTTCTATGAATCACTGTGATGGTCCGGCAGATATAATTCCGTGTGTAGGGTGGTGTAGGTACTCTATGGTTATATGTGTGCAGAAATATGTCTAGCATCGTAAAGGCACAAAACATATTCCCAGGTTGAGGACACTTTGCTTGATGCGACCCTGATGGAGATATCCGACACACGGGCCATGCAGTTGACTGGGGGACAGAAGAGGAAGTTGTGTGTCGCCCTGGCACTTATTGGAGACCCCAAGGTGAGACACCATTTATCTGTTGCCCTAACACTTATTGGAGACCCCAAGGTGAGACACCATTTATCTGTTGCCCTGGCACTTATTGGAGACCCCAATGTGATACAGAGTTTATCTGTTGCCATGGCACTTATTGGAGACCCCAAGGTGAGACACCATTTATCTGTTGCCCTGGCACTTATTGGAGACCCCAAGGTGAGACACCATTTATCTGTTGCCCTGACACTTATTGGAGACCCCAAGGTGAGACATTGTTTATCTATTGCCATGGCACTTATTGGAGACTCACCCCAAAGTGAGACACTGATTGATATCCACTGCTGATCGTTTTGATTGCCAGACTGATATTGCTCATATATGAGTGAAACAAATGAGTAAATCATCTTGTTAGTATATGATTATATAGATAACTTACATTGTTGGAATGTAGTCACTAATACATATGTAACCAATTTGTAAGTGTAATACATTTTGTTCATAACGCATTTGTTTCATGGTTCATCTTTCACTGCAGGCAGAAGTAAAGATGATCTGTTGAAAAGAAATTGTAGATAATGTTATAAAACATAACTAAATCTGAATAAGGTATACCGTAATACTAAGAATGAGAAAACGTCTTTTACGCCTAAATCCACGGAAAGCAAGCTCAGAGGCACATCAAAACAAGAGGGTTAATCAGTTTCGAAATCGGCGGGGAATATCAAGTCAACAGATGGATGGATACGCCAGGAAGCAAGGAGGATAATCATGCTTTAGTCAAACTTAATTATTAATTTACCCACTTGAACCCAGGGTTTTAAACCAACAGACTTATTGGCAAGTCACAAACTAGGAAACTCAAGCCAAGTCTGAAGTAATTTTTCTGAATTCCAAGTCAGGTCAAAATGGGCGACTCGAGTCAACAAGAATATGTAAACTGGATCACACAATTTATGCAATTCCTGTCTATGTGACAGTATTCATAACCCCTCATTGCTAAATTTGGTCGTCGTACAGTGTGTTTTTCAGGGTCTGTTGATTTTACATTTTGTACTCTTCGACTGCATCCACGTCTTTGTTCGTGACCACAGGTTATATTTATGGACGAGCCAACCAAAGGAATGGGCCCATACGCACGGCGCCATCTGTGGTCACTACTTAAGAGCCGTCGAGCAGGGCGTGTGATCATTCTTACCACTAACTTCATGGACGAGGCCGACATACTGGCAGGTAGGTGGCGCTGCTTTTGGTGTCACGTCGCATTCTGGGGTTGATTACTTTTTAAAATTAACCACATATCATATTTCTTGGCCTATAATGAAACAAGGATCTCAGACTCAATCAACCAAGAAACCATGGCCGTTACGCGTTTGAACGAAGTAGGTTCGTGTTTTTTAATCAATGATATGTGGCTCTCTATGAACCAAGGGTCCATGACTTGAACCAATGAGCTATGACTGTCAATGAATCAAGGGTCCTTGACTTGAAGCAATGATCTGTGGCTCTCAATGAACCAAGGGTCCACCACTTGAACCAATGATCTGTGACTCTCAGTGAACCAAGGGTCCATTACTTAAACCAATGATCCGTGGCATTTAAGTTTAATTGTATACTTGCTTATTTTCTATGCTTGTTCGCATAGTCTCTTTCAAGCAATGGGTACAAACGTTTATGACATTGTTCAGAGAAGGTGTGGACACGACAGCTTCAGGAAGTTTGTTCCACAAATTGATGATACGATTTGTTAAAATGTGTTTACAATTCTCTATACTGCAATTCGGCTTCCTGTATGGCCTATCAGGTTCTACTGCATTTATTATAATAAATGCTTCCTTTTTAGGATGCTGACTTATTTACCTCACAGAGATCTGCCTCAAGTTGTCTCTGTATCAAAGGAACATATTTGAATTTCAGCGTTTTCGGTTGAACTTTGTCTAATTCATTTATGTCCTTTTAATGACATGGGTTCCAAGAAGACGATGCATATTCCAGCACTTGTCCTATTTCAAAGTCATAAAGTGCCTTTATTATCATTTCTGATCTACATTCAAATCACCAAATGCACTGATTTGCCTTTGAAATAATATATTTTATGTGGGTGCTTGGGGAATGTCATTGAAGATTCCTAAATATTGTTGTCCTACTAACAACTGTCCTATAATTAAACCTTTAGAAATGCCACGTTTGACATTTTGCTAAGTTAAGTGGCCATTCATTAAGACCATCTTCTGCTGGGAAGGATGGAATCAATAGAAGCACTTGGTTTTT
Source organism: Lamellibrachia luymesi (assembly GCA_009193005.1). Lineage (NCBI taxonomy): Eukaryota > Metazoa > Annelida > Polychaeta > Sabellida > Siboglinidae > Lamellibrachia > Lamellibrachia luymesi. Next base: position 237,121 of record SDWI01000418.1, read on the forward strand.
AATGCCAAATTTTCTTGTTTGTTTAACTAGTTTGAATGAGTCGCTTATGAGATACTGTGCAAAACGCTATTGTGACATCTAAGTAAATTAGTAAATTACAACAGTTTCAGCAGTATTGTCTATATTTGCAGGCCAGGCATCCCAATGATTGTCTAATGGCAATCATACAATTAACCTTAGTTAGGAAACCATGTTGATCACAACTGATAGTATATCGTTTATGTCAGCTAATCTTAACATAAAATGTCCTGTAGTTCTTTCTGACAGTTGTAATACTTGGCTGGCGAGTGACATTGGGCTGTAATTGTGTTTATTTTATTTTAATAATATTAGTTTATGTTAGATCAGGGTGGTGTTGTTTACATGGCGGGAATTTGGAATCACTAAAATGTATTTAGTATTGTGATGCTTTAACAATTTTATTTAAATAAGTTGCATCCACTAGCATCAAATGTATAGTGCTTCCTAATTTTGTTTTTACTATGATGATACAAAAAGGTTTTACTTGAGATCTCAGCAGCGCCACCATCGATTTTTATTATATAAAAACAACAACTGCTTTTTTCCCACAGATCGCAAAGCTTTCATCAGCAAGGGCAAACTCCAGTGCGTCGGCTCGTCTCTCTTTCTCAAGAAACGTTTCAATGTCGGCTATCATCTGGGGTGAGTAAATTTAAATTTCCTATAAAGTTCTTCATATTCTATAGCTACACAATGTGTCAAACTGCATATTGAGCTAACGTGTTGGTATGGTTTAAGTCAAAAACGATATCTACGTTGATACGTTGTTAACAAAATTGTGGCTCATAAAGTGGTATTCACGTGTTTGCTGAAAAGTTGTTTGTTATTGTTTTTCAACATAATCTATAAATGTACAAATTATAAACATTCTTGTGCCTTACAATGTAAAACCGCCTTGCCAGTATGGAAGCACTTATTTGTTTTAATATATTTTTTTTTGAAAAGGCTAATTCATTTGCAAAATAATTTGTTAACAAATTACTTAACATGGTCAGATTTTAGGTCAGTCCTTCAGTTTATGTTAGCAGATATCTAGACTTTGTGTACTTCCGTGATTATTAATGACTGTTTCTTTGCAGTATGGTGATTGATCACTCGGCCAATGTAGACACAATAACGAAGGTTGTACAGACACATGTGTCCGAGGCGAAGTTGGACAGGTCAAATGGGAAAGAGCTCGCATATACCCTGCCCGTTGCAGCTGTCAGTAACTTTGCAGGTAGGTATGGTCCGCGATGATGTTTACCTAAGCAGGACCAAATACACAGCTGTTGTATGTGCGAAAGTTAGGTTTCATTTTCCCGCAAACGTGTGGGTTTTCATGCGCAAGGGTCAAGATAGGAGGACTGCGTAAAGAGGCGTATAAGGAATGTAGAGGAGGATGACAAGTGGAGGAAGAAAGCTGCCGATACGGAGAAGTGGAAAGGTATAACAAATGGGGCTAAGCAGCAGTATACAAACTAGCCTCATGCCTTTATGCAGGAAGCAAGGAGGAGGGACAGTGCAGTGTGCGTGTGGCTGAATGGGCGCAGAGGCGTGTGTGTATTCAGGCATGTTTACTGTTTTGGAAATTAATTTATTCGAGTCATGTTTGCTTTGGTTAATATGGTCTATGAGGAATAGCAACTCCTATGTTGTTGAAACAAATATAATTTAGGAAAGTGTATTTGATTGATGCCTTATTCGTTTGCCGTTTCTCATCAGAATCGCTAAACACCTTTACATGTCAATCTACCAATGTAATGAACTTTATATTTATGTATAGTATGATCTCCCAATTTTTAGGTTTATTGGCACAACTTGATGGTTCAGGTGATGGTTGTGCCAATGTGTTGGGAGTAAAGAGCTATGGCTTTTCCACGACAACGCTCGAAGAAGTGTTCATGAAAACAGGTAGGCATTTCACTTGATAATCGATGCATTGAGATTAATTATACTTACCATTTTACCAAGTGCCAATATGAGTATGTACGTTTTTATATGCGTGCGCGCGCATGCCTGCGTGTGTGTATATGTATTATTATAACACATAAATATTTCGTAACCAACTGATATACATTACGATTATCAACACCTCGTTTTGGTGCAGCAGATCCGTGAGCATTTACTTACACAAAAGAAACTGTACTTTCAGGAGTCGAGGAAAAAGATAACCCTGACAAGGACTACATATATGGTTCAGGAGTCACTGGCCAACCACATCCTGACACTGGCAAGCCAATAGGGGACATGCCACGTCCGCAAGTTCGTTCCAGCACATTGCAACGATGCGGGACACTGTGCATTATGCGCGGGATCATCTTGACACGTAGTGTGTGTGTGATGTTTTTGGGGATCGTTATGCCGTTGGCGTTCATCGTGATGGCTGTGACGTTGCCTCTTGTAATCGTGACGAGGGACCGGTTCAAGCAGAAGGTTGTGCATCTTAATGCAGCATTCTATTCCAAAGTGTTGAATATTCCGGAATCCTACAACAATCCTAACATGACATTCACTTTGTCGTCGTACAGTAAGTAGCAGCTGTGTGTGCGTGCGTGCATGCGTGTGAGCGTGCGTGCGTGTTCACGTCCATCTTCGGTTATTGCAATACAGCTTTGCAGTGAAACATAGATCAACAAAACGTACACACTTAAGAATAGTTAATTGACCTAAGAACACATAGAGTGTCAGATATTTTCTGTACGTAAGCTATCTGGTATAGTTTGCTGCATCTGTTGACATGATACAGGCAGCACATACTGCATTGGAAGTTTACAATTGCAATGCAATATCAATACAGTGTCGAATTGCTATGAATGTAATGTGAGATTTTACATACACCTATACAATAAGTTGATGATGACATTTCACAATTAAGAAAGGGTCTATCTTCTCCTGTTCCATCATCGCTCCGATACATGGAATATTGAGTTAATCGATTACTTCGTCTATTTCAGACGGGCCAAATGCATCTGACTTCATCAACGGCATGCACTCACAGGCGATTGGTGTGTCATGGTATAATAAGTCAGCTGACTTCCTGGCTGTCGCCCCACATCATATGGGAGTGAATATTCACAACGTTGATGTCCAAGATGTGGTTAGCTATGGACATCATTACTCTCACATAAAAGGGGACATAAATCGAAATGATTGAGAGCTTAGACGAGTTCGGAGTTGACATAGTAACGTACTTCTTATACATATAGTAACACATATATTGCTTTACCAAATATTTCAGATTACATTGAATGTGAGTAGCTATATCATATTGTAAGCAACATGAGCCTCTTTATGAAGTTTCTGCGTAGAATTATTATGGCTACGATGAGAAACAAAGTCACGCCAGAAATCGCTGAAAAACGATGCGAATTTGTAGAAGTTAAAGGAAAAAGAAATGCAATATACGTACTAAGAACAGTGCACAGAGACCTGCATGCATGTTTTACTGAACATACAAAGGCTTTTGACTGAGTTCTACATGGAGAAATCATATCAATACTTGATAATTTGAACACTGATGATAAAGACCTAACAATTGTAAGAAATGTTTACTGGCAACAAACGGCTGCAATGAGAATAGAAAATAACCCGAGTAATTACCAAGAAATAAAGCATGATATAAGACAAAGGAGTGCACTGTCCCCTCTTTCATTTACAATGAGGTCATTGCTCTCGAAGACATGCATGTATAAAAGTAGGTGGATGTAAAAACGAATAATTAAGGAAACTCAGACGACACTGTGCTGGTCGCGGAAAAATAAATCGGGAACAATTTTAAAAACTAGAACATGGAATGACAAGAGGAAAGCAACCTGGCCATGAAAGAGCACAACAAAACTACTACAAGACACTTGTGCTCTTGGGAAACGGAGGGTCGTGATCGCCTATGCCTGCAACCTAGTGACGATGACACAAATAACAATAATGACTACACAGAGTTGTGTTTATGATTATAGTACAAACTAAATATGCTTTGCAATTTTACGTTTGCGTAATCGCATAATGCATTTGACAATGATGCCAATGAAATAAAACTTTTTTTAATTAGCAAGATTGCATTGTTGACTGGATAATAGTGGACACATGGTGAAAATGTTGGTGATGGTGAAGTGTTATTATATGTATAATATAAGTATATATATGTATGTATGTATATGTATATATATATATATATATATATATATATATATATATATATATATAATATATATATATATATAATATATATATATATAATAATAATATATAACGGTGAAAACATGACACGTATCCACCATTATAATGTAATTACAGTACATAATTACGGGTATGTTTATTACAATTACACCTTGCCTTGTAATCGATTACAATTAATTACAACCCCGCTGTTTCAGGGTGTTTTTGTTAATGTGACCGCAATGTACAATGACTCAGCAACGTACTCCCTTCCCGCCACTGTTAATGTCGTTAGCAACGCCATACTGCGGATGCTGAACCAATCTGCTGGCTCCATCTCTACTATTAGTAAGCCGTGGCACTACCTGCGACCCAGTGACCGTGCCTACCTTGGGCAGATTATGCTGTGTATATTGCTGCTGTGTTGTGGACTTACTATGACTCCTGCCAGTTTTGCACTAACTCTAGTGAAGGACAGACAGGTGAGACAATCGGTGTATGATAACTGAAAGTGTTTAAAAAAACCATTGTGAAGCATATAAAAGTGATATAATAGGTGTATGATTACTAAAAGTATGATTCCTGAATGTAAAAACGGTGGTGAAAGACAGACTATCAACAAACGCCCATTTACACGAGCGATTAACTGTCAAATTGTTCGGGCAACATTCCGACCAATTGCGCAAATAATTACTCGTGTAAGCACCCTCGCGCGACCCATTAACGATGCCAATTTTCAACTACGATTGTGCCTTCCGAATTGAGGGTAGCTTCAATTCGTGCGTCTGTCTGGTGACACTTTGAAGCAGTGGCCAACCAGCAACCGGCGCGACCAAGTGCATGTGTACCCGTCGTAACATTGATCAAAGTGGGCATTGGCGTCAGTATAATGTAGATGTGCTTTGTCATGCGAAACGGTGTCATCCAGCCAATCTAAACATGACTCGATCGTGTAAATGGGCCTTAGCCATGGTGAAGGAGAGACAGGTAATAGAATCAGTAAACATGGTGAAGGACAGACAGGAATGACAATCAGTAAGTAACCACGACAGGTGAGGCAATCAGTGTGCACAACACACTCGCACACGCACACGCACACGCACACGCACACGCACACGCACACGCACACGCACACGCACACACACACACACACACACACACACACACACACACACAACCTTGTTATCAACAACTTGTCTAAGGTACACTGATTGCCTCACCTGCCGGGTCTTCACCATGGTTACTTACTGATTGTCCTTCCTCTCTGTCCTTCACCATGGTTACTGATTGTCTGACCTGTCTATCCTTCACCATGGTTACTTATTGTATTGATATGATGGACACACACACATATATATATATATATCAATCATTTCAATTTGCTCTCAAACACAGCAATGTCACTACCATAGTATGTTTAAGCCAACATTAATAGAAAGCTATCAAATTGAGTACAAGCTAAATTGCATGTTATTTATACTGTTGCAGATGAACGTACGAAGCCAGCTGCGAATGTCGAGCGTGTCTAACTGCGTTTACTGGATGTCGACCTTCCTCGCAGACTTTCTTCAGTATCTCTTTGTTACTACGTTCGCTCTTGGTACAGTTCTAATTGCGCAGGTAAGTCGCCTTCGCTAATTGATAGTTAAATGGGTCAACTTTCCTAAACATCCACAGTATAACAAATAATAATACAGTGGACTCCGCTTTACCAGAATCACTTCTGGTCACAGCAATGTGATTATGCTAAGCGACTGATTCTCTTAAGTGAATTTCTCGAACCACGTGTTTTCCTAGATATACGAAAGTCGCAATTTAGTTACGTAAATCTCGCAACAGCTGCATTCAATAACAATAATAACAACAACGGTACGTTAATTCAGTGCATGTAATGTTTCACTTGTATAAATTTTTTTTATTACAACTTCCATGTGGTTATTTACATAGCGTTTCCACATTATAGACATACACGTAGTTGACTGGGGTTGTGGAAATTGACATTTGTTTAAGATGTTCCATGAACAGGTTAGCTGCAATAGACATACACGTAGTTGACTGGGGTTGTGGAAATTGACATTTGTTTAAGATGTTCCATGAACAGGTTAGCTGCAATAGACATACACATAGTTGACTGGGGCTGTGGAAATTGACATTTGTTTAAGATGTTCCATGAACAGCTGCAATTGAAGACAGCCTCTCGCGGTTGTGCTAAGGTTCTGCTGGGACACCGGGAATATAAATTTTAAATAATATTATGTTATGAAGACGATACATTATTGTAGTGACATAGTATAATCTACTTTCAGTCGTGTTCTGCATGTTAGAGTAGTGTCACTCTGCAGTGTGTTCATGGTGGTCTGCATGGTCTAAGGTAGCCAGGTGAATTTGTATGTAAAGTCTGATTTTAATTTGGAGTACATTTTCTCATCGTCTAGCACCACACTTGTTCTTTCATATTCTTGTTTTCCATCGCTATAGTGGCACGGTCGTTTTGTACTGGAAGGATGATGATCCATTAATCGCTTGGCAGCGATTTCATGGTGTTTCTTTCTCAATCATATAGGTTAATTCTTTGGTGAGAACCTTAGGTTCAGAGGTTCTCGATTTATACTGTGCATCAGGAACCAGGAATTATTTATTTGACATCGCATGCAACATAAATTAAGAAATACAATATACTACAAATGTTCACAAAAAGCATACATCCATAAATATTAATGTCATAGATAAGAAATCATGTCGCCATGTGTGACTGCCCCATAGATCATAATTTGGTCGTTAAGTGACAACCACCCATATAAAAAAATATATATTAAACAATATAATTTTGCGAGGGATTAAAGTAAATTGTGATCAAAGTGAACTATTACCCATGTTTGAGCTTCACACCTGATAGATCAAACTTGTTCTCTGATTTGTTTTACTTTGACTCGTTGCTTCTTCTACAACGACTTCCTCTTCTTCTTATGAGGTCCTTCCTAGTCCTTTCTGTGGTACAATGGGCTTGTTTAGCGTTGACCGATATTTGATATGAGTGACTGGGTGAGCGATATCTTCACACCTACACCTGAATATAGACATTTGATGCCGAGCGATATGTTGTTGTAAGCATTCTATTCTATTCTATTCTATTCTGCATAGTTTTTCTTTCATTGTTTCAATCCCATAGTTTGAGCGAATAATAAAAAAATCAACAAACTGGTGATTGTAATGTACGAATAATTGTTCTCGTTTTTTCACAGTCAATTTTACCTTTTCTATCTGTAACGTTTCGACAACTTTCAGTTGTCTCCATCAGACTGATGAAGTTACAAGGAAAAATGTACAGTTGACTGTGATCTAATTATCACAAACTAACGTTTTCGAGAAAAATCCAAAAATGTCATGAAAATACGCTCAAATGTTGCCAGTGTTCGTGATAAATGTACTATATGCAGTTTGTGATCTTCCATTGCACATTCGTGCTATCTTGTCCACAGTTGAAATCATTTCTGTCAAGTGGCGCCATCGTCGCACTGGTGCTACTCTGCCTGGTGTTCATGACGTCAACTATACTGTTTGTCTACGTCTTGTCCTTCGCTTTCTGCAAGTCTCATATATTTGGGACTGTGATCATCACATTCCTCTTCATTGGTGTAAGTCGTGAATATATTTGTAACAATTACTTTAATCCACGGTTTTTACGTAGGGCCGGTTATAATGCTAGCCTGAACAAATTGCAATATACACCGTCCCTCACTGTGAGAGTCTATACACTGTTTTATTTATTTTCTTTAAAATGTCAATGTTTACAATAGATTTAAGCACCGCGTGACAGGGAAAAGATTTTCTTGGTTCATAGTGAATATTGACTAACATCTGAGAAAGTTGAAAAAATTCCAGATCATCACAAAATTCCTTATAATAAATAAATAATAGCAATCACATAATTGTAATACTGTTTGGAAAATATATGTTTTGTATTTCATGTATCCACTTTTTCGTGAAATTACTAATAATCATTTGATTTGACCCACTAACAATACAGTATAACTAGTTGCTTCCGTAACTGGCTGAAAAGTGACTGAACTTAATTTTTTCAATACAAATCTACATGTCGATGATGAAAGTACGACAGGTAATTGTATGCTTTAAATTAGAGAGTCGGAACAAATGTTGTATTCACGTCAACGACAAGAACGCAATTATTTAAATAATTACTGTTTCAGCAAAGAATACATTTTATCAACAATAACGTTTATTGATATCGAACATATATCACAACACTAGCATCAGACAAAAAAACGTTTGAGTGACTTTAGCGTGATTCAGCGTGCTTTGGCATAGATACGCGATTGTTTCGGCGACGCAAAAATAATCGCGCGAATATTTTCGGTATCTATTTGTTTTTCATTTTATTCAAATGATGTCAGCCACTCGTGGATTTAGACATACTACAACATGTAATCTTAATTCACAACCCTTTTTCTGCACAATTATGACATTTCGTAATTGTCGTAGCTTCTAAAACAACAAAAGAAACACTGGGCAACTACATCCATTTGATAGAACGTCCTGTCGACATTCGACGTATATGCCAGCAGGGGATTAACGATACGACATCCCGTGTACCATCTACCGTGCAACGTTTCAATATCATATATTATTACATTTTGATATCATAACGATTAGCCTTTGTGAAATGTATACCATTGCTATATCTTCCCTGTAAGATGTATATTTGAACTTTTGTTGAACGTACATTTAATGTTCAGGCCCAACAAAGTGTGACTAAATAAATTCCGTATTGCTTGACTTGTAAACATGCTGTGTTTCTCTGATTTGTTGCAAGTGACGCCTGGTTGTAAAGGTCACACAACGATTTGCATTTTAGCTTAAAAATAACACTCTTTGTTATTGCGTTACTGTAGGCTTCGGTTATCCCTCACTTACTTGTGTTAGTAGAAGAATTGCATGACAATGAATCCACTGCCGCATTCATCCACAAAATGTGTGTGATCTTTGATCCTCCATATGCTTTATTGGGCGGAATGTACTACATACACAAGGTGTGTAATTTGTATATTAACATATTTTACACATGCAATTACTCACCACCATTATCACAAAACAATTAATATAAATTAATGATTTAGTAGTGTTCTGTTAAGTAAAGCGAGAAAGATTGACAGAACATTCCATGTTTGTGGTAGTTTCATAACAATGTGTTTGTGTTCATTAATTAGCTTGCTGTGTGCCAATGCTTGTGTTGTCCTACAGCTCTACGCAGTAGCAATGAAGACCCAGGGTGAACACCCATCTGTGCCCTTTTATAACTACTTTGAGTGGAGCAGCAACATCCCGATCTGTCTGATCGCTGTAAGTCGCTCAACTGTTTATACGTTTCACATCGAATTTGACACATGAACATTTCTTTCAACCATTCATGGTTACTATGTGTCTAAAATTACTTATGCATGTTGCTTTGAACTACCATACATTTATACATTCACGGGTGGTCAAAAGGATACCAGAGTACTGCAAGGTCTGTAGATGTTATTAATATTATTATATCGAAATTTGGCAATTGGCAATATTTTATAGGAGTGAAAGTTCGTCTGTCATCACTGAACTGTGACAACAATGAGGTGCCTGATTTCGTGATTTGCGTATGCAAGGTTAAATAAATTCCTCATTTTTGTACGTTGGTACGTTGCCACGGATTTGAGCGACGCACGAAGTTGGGATACGCAACCATGCAACCTGAATTCACACAAAAAATGGGGGTGTACGCTTATTAGAGCTTGTATTATGACGAATAATGTATTTGACGCAGTAGACAATAAATGTCTGGCGTGACCGGCATTGTGACATTTCATCAAAGAACTTGGCAAGAAGTGAAAGTGTTTTGATATTGTGCACTGTTGTTTCCAGCCTGTCGTCCACACCATGTTGTTCTGCGTTCTTCTCCGACTACTCGACGTATTGACAACAGGTGGCAGCATTGCTGATATATGCGGTGCTGCCACACGGTGGAATTCGTGCAATGTTTTGCCATTTGAAGGAACTGTGTTTAAGAAGGTGGATTCAGACGTCCTGGAAGAGGGGACGAGGGTAAAACACTGGGACATGTCTGACAAGGCCAAGGTCAGTATATTAACGTACTGATCATGCGTGTGTTTAAATGGTACAGTCAGTGTATATTTTATTGGCATCAGAGAGCATATTGTTTGACCAGAACTGATGCCTCTCTCACTACAAACTCAAAGAGAGGAAATAAACAAACATAGCAAATTGCAGTGTGTGTTTTTTAATATTGGAGATAATTTGTCTATTTTGTTCATGCAGACACAACTAGTTCATTGTAATTCATATTTAGTTAATTGATCTTTTTAATAACATAAGTTATTAACTATGATGTGTTGTTTCTGTTTGCATTTGTTTCCACGACAACCACTTTGTCGCGCGGGGGCGGGGGGTGCGTACTCCCGTAACCCGGAGAGCTATACTGGCGGGGATGAATTGAGGTTACTAAAAATAGACATTGGGGGAAACCCGGACGATGTTATCTGTGCGAAAGTATACGGAAATATGGATATTATCGCTCATTAAACGTATTCTCATTAAATGTATTCTAGTTGTCTACTGAGGGTGTAGTGACCATGTATTCTAGCTCTGTACTGGGAGTGCAGTAACTATGTATTCTAATTGTGTACTGGGGTTGTAGTGACTATGTATTATAGCTGTGTACTGGGTATACATTGAGTATTTTGTATTCTAGCTGTGTACTGAGGGTGTAGTGACTATGTATTCTAGATGTGTACTGAGGGTGTAGTGACCATGTATTCTAGTTGTGCAATGGGGGTGCAGTGACTGTATATTATAAATGTTTACTGGGAGTGCAGTAACTATGTATTGCAAGTGACCATGTAGTCTAGCTGTGTACAGCGGTGCAGTGACTGTGTATTCTACCTGTGTACTGGGAGTGTAGTTAATATGTATTCAAGCTGTGTACTGGAGTTATAGTGACTATGTATTCTAGCTGTGTGCTGGGAATACAATGATTACTTTGTATTCTAGCTGTGTGTTGAGGGTGTAGTGACTATGTATTCTAGCTGTGTGCTCTGGGTACAGTGACTTTGTATTAGTGCCGTGTACTGGGGTCCAGTGATTTTGTATTCTGGCTGTGTACTGGGGGTGTAATGACTATGTATTCTAGCTTTGTACAGGTGTAGTGACTATGTATTCTAACCCTATAGTACAGCGACTATGTATTCCAGCTGTGTTTGAATGTGGGTACAGTGACTATGTATTCTAGCTGTGTACTGGGGGTGCAGTGACTATGTATTATAGTTGTGTACTGGGGGTGCAATGACTATGTATTATAGCTGTGTACTGGGGGTGCAGTGACTATGTATACTAGCTGTGAACTGGGGGTGCAATGACTATGTATTCTAATTGTGTACTGGGGGTGCAATGACTATGTATTCTAGCTGTGTACTGGGGTACAGTGACTATAAAGTCTAGCTGTGTACTGGGGTACAGTGAATATGTATTCTAGCTGTGTATTGGGGGTGCAATGACTATGTATTCTAGTTGTGAACTGGGGTGCAATAACTATGTATTCTAGCTGTGAACTGGGGGTGTAGCGACTGTGCATTCTAGCTGCATAGTTAGAGTTAAAGGTGCAGTAAGGAGTGTGGTGGTGAGAATTACAGTTAATGGCAACTTAGCAAAATAACGCCCATATATGTACATGTACTCTGGATGCAGTGACTATGTATTCTAGCTGTGAACTGGGGGTGCAGTGACTATGTATTATAGCTGTGTACCGAAGGTGCAGTGAATATGTATTCTACATGTGTACTAGGAGTGCAGTAACTACGTATTCTAATTTGCACTGGGGTTGTAGTGACAATGTATTCTAGCCGTGTAATGCGGATACAGTGGCTATTTTGTATACAATACAATTGAATGTTAAACATCCATACCATAGTACGAGTTAAAATAGCTGAACAAGGGCAAGAAGAAGCGTAATGCTTATGTTGCTTGCCCTATCACTTATAAGTGACACTAAATAATACAATTATTATACAAGTGAAAGAGACTACATGAATAATTACAATGCAATGCAATTAATGTTTTGCCATAATCGGGTTACTCATAGGTTACATAGCTGTGCAATACTTGAACGGTATAATTCTTTTTGAAAAGATGAACACTCTTGCAATGAATTAATGATCTGTCAAGGGAATTCCATAACGTTACATCGTTAATTGATATACACATTGTCCTTAGATTCATGTGTGCATACTTTTGTTTAAATACACATTTTTGTCGGGTCATATACATAGGTTCACACAAAACGAAAAGTTGTTTATGTTGTTTGGCAATGAATTGTTATATGCCTGATATAGAATTACACTTATTAAAGGGTACAGTCATGGATATGGGGAGAATTATAGTTAAAGGTATATTTAAGAATATGGTGAGTATTACCGTTATGGGTACAGTTAAGGTTATGGTGAGAATTAAAGGTAAGTATACAGTAAAGGGTATGGTGAAAATTACAGGTAAGGGTACAGTTAAGGGTGTAGTGAGAATTACAGGTAAGGGTACAGTTAGGGTATGGTGATAATTACATGTAAGGGCACAGTTAAGGGTATGGTGAGAATTAGATAGGGATACAGTTAAGGGTATGGTGAGAATTACAATTAGGGGTATGATGATAATTACAATTACGGGTATTATAAGCATTACATTTACCGGGTATGGTGAGATATACAGCTGCGGATATGGTGAGAATTACACTTATTAAAGGGTACGGTTGTGAATATGGGGAGAATTACAGTTAAGGGTACAGTTAAGGGTATGGTGAAAATTACAGGTAAGAGTACAAATAAGGGTATGGTGAGAATTACTTGTAAGGGCACAGTTAAGGCTATGGTGAGAATTACAGTTAAGGGTACAGATAAGGGCATGGTGAGAATTATAATTAAGGGTACAGTTAAGGGTATGATGAGCATTACAGTTAAGGGTACAGCTAAGGGAGTTGAGAAGCTTACAGTTAGGTATATGGTGATATATATGGCATATGGTAAGTTTACAATTAGGTGTATGGTGAGAATTACAATTAAGGGTACAGTTAAGGGTATGGTGAGCATTATTGTTAGGGGTACAGTTAGGGGTATGGTGAAAATTACAGTTAAGAGTACAGTAAAGGGGATGGTGCGAATTGCAGTTACAGGTACAGTTAAGGGCATGGTAAGAATTATAGTTACGGGTTATGGTGATAAATCTAGTTACGTGTATAGTGAGAATTACAGTTATTACCGGGAACAGTTGTGGATATCGTGATAATTAGAGTTAAGGGTTCAGTTAAGGGTATGGTGAACATTACCATTAGGGGTACAGTTAGGGGTATGGTGAGTGTTCGCGAGAGAATCAAATGGATAGAGAACAAGTAGATATGCCCACTCACAGAGTCTACGGGTATAAATTCATACGCCGGGCATAGATCCACCCGCCAATCACAGCGCCATGTGGCCGTTTGTAGTCAACGTTGACTCATCATCGTCAGCTCGTTACCGCTCGTTGAAATATCGGCCCTGCAGGGCGCGGTCACAAGGTCGTGGTGTTTTTTTTATCGACGTCGCGGCTATGTCGCTTTCTGGAGGTTATTATATTCTTTTAATTTACGTCATCAAGTATGCTGTATTTCAATGTATTTACTTATTACTTATATATACTAACTATTTTTAATGAGTATATATGAGTCCCTGTTTAGTTTGATATATTCTTCCTACGTATACATTCAATGGACATTTATTTGCATCATGGCGTGGTAGTGATGGTGGTGGTGGTAGTGGTTACATTTGCATCATGACGTCTATATACATCTGTGATATATACGTATTTTGTACTACTGATTTCAACATGTATTTTAATATATATATATATATATATATATATATATATATATATATATATAT
>SDWI01000418.1:253540-265432 GCA_009193005.1 Lamellibrachia luymesi
AGTTTTGTGTCATCCGCAAATTTCAGTACGTTACTTGTTATACTGTCGTCCAAGTCATTGATATAAATTAAGAATAATATAGGTCCTAATACTGATCCTTGAGGTACCCCACTCAAAACCGATTTCCAATTTGAAACTTCTCCATCTACTACAACTCGTTGTCTTCTGTCAGTCAGCCATTCTTCTATCCAGTCAGTTATGCTATCCCCGATACCATGGGCTTTTAATTTAAGTAGTAATCTTTGATGTGGCACTTTGTCAAAAGCTTGACACAGTAATAGGCAAACTCGAAGTAGTAAAGGAGCGGTATGACCTTGTCACCGCGCAGACGCGATGTAGCATCGTGGGTGGTTATACTGGCCAGTTGTGCATCTAATACGTAAGGAGTAGTCGAAGAAGTTGGAAATGGGGAAAAAGTTTAATCCACCCAAAGAGTTTGATTTCAATCCAGAAAGCTGGCCGGAATGGATTAGTAGGTGGACGAGGTTTAGAACATTTTATGAACTGGATAAAAAAGAAATATTTGAATAGTTTGTTTTACACCATGGGCATGGGACCGAGAAGTGAAAGTATGTTCACAAGTTTGGGTATCAAAGCAGCTAAAATTGGAGTGCATGCAAGTGTTAAGAAAGGAGTTAATGAATATTTCGCACCGCGGCGCTATGTGATATATGAGAGAGCAAAATTCTTACGAAGAATACAAATAGAATGGGAGACAGTCGAACAATTCATCCACCAGGAACATGCTCTAAAATGAGGCAGCGGACCTATGTCAATTTCCGGATCGTTCAACACAAATTCGGGATAGAATCATGTTCGGTGTGAGAGACCAAACTGTTTCTAGAGAAATGCAGAAGATGGAAGTTGTCCACTTAACCGAAGCGAAGGCTGTGTCAATGGTATGTCAAGCAGAATAAGTTGATCGCCAAATGCGTGAACTCAAGGTACACACCCAGGTGGATGCCGTGAGGACCCACTGTTGCCATATGAGAGCGACCGCCCAGTCTCACACAGTCTGCAAAGGGGTGTACACGGTGTAGCAGAGTAAAGCATACACAAGGACAATGTCCTGCTACGCAGAGGAAGTGTATATCATGTGGACAAATTGGGTATTATGCAAAGCGTGTTGCAGTTCTAAGACTCGTGCCAGGAATCCTCAATCGAAGGCGAACATGAATGTCGGCAATGTATATGAAAAAAGCATATCATTGTTGGGTGAGATCAGTGGTAACATGAACAGTTGGACTGAACTAGTTCAAGTGCAAGGGATGAGACTACCAGTCATGTTTAAACTTGACACTGGAGCGGATGTCTCTGTGGTGCCAAGTAGGTTATTTAAAGGTGTTACGTTGGTACCTACTAAAAAGAGACTGGTAGGACCAGGGGACACACACTTACCCATAATTGGACAGTTTGCTAGTATTCTTAAAGTAGGGTCGAGTGAGCAGCGTGAATGAATGTATGTCGTGGATCAAACTAATGCATTGTGATGTAGAAATGGTTGTGTCATGTTAGGGTTCATGAATTATCTTGTCAATGGATAAGTTTAAACCTATGTTTGAAGAGCTAGGTTAGAATATGAAATCAAAGTATAGCTAAATGCGGGCCCATTTGCGATATTCACACATCGTAAAGTGACGTATCCCTTAGTAGATAAAGTTAATTCGATCGAATGGTTGCCGACAATTTTATTTTCGCTGTGAAGCAACCAACTGAATAGTGTGCCTCCATGGTTGTGGAGCAATCAACTGAATAGTGTGCCTCCGTGGTTGTGGAACAATCAACTGAATAGTGTGCCTCCGTGGTTGTGGAGCAATCAACTGAATAGTGTGCCTCCATGGTTGTGGAGCAATCAACTGAATAGTGTGCCTCCATGGTTGTGGAGCAATCAACTGAATAGTGTGCCTCCGTGGTTGTGGAGCAATCAACTGAATAGTGTGCCTCCATGGCTGTTGTTCCAAAGGGAAACATTGTGATAAGGTACGAATTTATGTAGATTATACCGTACAACATGACACACGTCATGTACGGCACATGAAGTCGATGTTTGACGTCGGACAATGGCCCTTAATATACATCGGGAGAAGTTTGCGCACGAATACGCGTTCCAGCACGTTACGAGTTCTCGCAAGTATCCACAAAGTAAAGGAGCCACGGACGGCGCAGTGCAGAAAAAGAACGACCCATATATGGCTTTGTCTGTGTACAGAACTTCACAATTGGAGAACGGAGCATCGCTCGCCGAGCTGTCACTGGGAAGGAAGTTGAGATCTACCGTCCCAACCCTACCAAAGGTTTTACAGTCCGAATTGTCAGATGCAACGCAGATACGGTTGAAAACCGAATCACGAGCTCTGCTTAAACTCAGTTTTTACCGGCAGCACTGTGCCAAGGAGCTGACAGCTTTGTCTCTGGGAGGCAAGGTTTGGATCAAAGATCTTGAGCGTCAAACCAAAGTAATCAGCGCAGCGCCTCGTTCTGACGTGGTCGAGAGTTGCGGTGGTACTGTCCGCCGTAACCGCAGGTCCTTGACAGCATTATGCGAGCCAAGCGATGTCCTGCCTGACATCTCATCAACCGATACCCAAATCGCTGCTCTCGGTTAACCTATCGAGACCACACAGACGGGCAATAAAAAAGTGTCCCGTTATGGTCGTCAGATCAAACCAAGACGAGTTCTCGATCTGTAAACTAGTGCACAAGTATCGGTGCGCTAGCATGCTGCGCCCACCACGAGGCCGCGCTGATTGTACACGCGTAGTTGTATCACTGCTAATTTGTATTAGTAATAATCAATACTGTTTTCTCTTATGTTTTCAAAAAAGGGAGCTGGTATATGATCCTCTACGTTGCGTACTATGACGCTATGATGAGTAATGATTCAATAAAGTAGTTCCGCTTACAAGATGGCCATACCGTCAGCCTTCGTTATTATCTAGACATGAAATCGACATGACGATATAACAGCAATTGGCTTTATAGTTAACATTCCAACTAATAACTAACAACCTGATCTAGCCAATTGCACTGAAAACACGAGACAGTCAACGGCTGGATGTATATTTGCAGAACGACAACAAGATAGATTGTTGAATGAAGGCACGATAGCATGTCTTATCATTACAACCCCTTATTGTTTTCCAACTTCACTATAATATCAACGTCTAAACATCGAAAGCAATCTCATCACTGCATTTTGGGGACAGTAATATAGCTCTGCGTTTGGTTGTTTACTTATTTTAGTTAACTATTTTTGACACTAGTCAGTTTGACACTAGTCTTGAATATTTCTTCTGCATTTGGCCGTGCTTAGAGAGGGCAACGATCCCCAATAATCTATAGGATCTAGTTTCACCAGGTCGCGAGTATTTTTGATTACTTACAATCGACCAAGGAAGCCATTGTGATTCGAGGAAACCAACTCGACGTAACAACTGAGGCTGATGACTTTTACAACAACATATTATNATATATATATATAAACATTTGTGTATTGATTGTATGCATATTTTCATTTTCTTACCCAGGCTCCCGTTGTCCTTGTCCGCACTCTCCGCAAGGAATTTCCAAAGAATTCCGGCACGTGTCAATGTCACAGCAAGGAGGTCAAGGTCGCAGTGTGCAACAACTCGTTTGCCGTGGAAGGCGGGGAAGTGTTTGGACTGCTGGGACCAAACGGGGCAGGGAAGACGACCACCCTAAACATGATCACAGCAGAAGAAAATCCCACAAGGGGAGAGGTTTGTAGCAGATGTTGTGTCACTCTTGACTAATCCAGCAATGAACATTGAAATCAACTTTCTTGTATGACATTATGCATGATTGGCTGTTTAGAGCGCACTCCGATTCATGTAATGCTCACTCTAATTTAAAGAAAATAAGCCAATAATTTTGTAGTACATGCTAAACAAGTCATTCATAAACTGTAAAAACATGTATAGTATTCAACATTCAGGGGGGAAATTGCCTCTGATTGTAAATGCAATTTTAAAATACTGTCATAGCATGGCCTCGTTAAAATAACCAGTTTCGAAATGGCAAACAAAGCCAAACAAAATGTAAGTGGAGTTCAATAACAATTAGATTAGATGATTCCGGGATGGCATTTTATTTTGGTAAAGTATTCTACTAGGAATAATCTGCAAATGTTCCTGTTTGCTTTCAGTTCCCACAAGCATGGTTGATTATAGTACAACAGTTGAAATGTTTTTGTAGTCATTTTTAATTAGGATTTCCTAATGGAATATTGTAATAATTGATTTTAATCCAGTTCAAGTGGCCAAATTTTTCTTCATCTTCAGAACATTTGGTTGTTTTCTCTCGCGGATGTACTTCACAACAACTTCCCGCCCCGTGCCATTATAGCATGACAGTCATCTGGTTTAAGGGCATTGACGTAACAGAGAAGTGGCAAGTTTGGCTTGGTATGATTGAATAAAATATTACGTAATCCACGTTGGTTGCAGGTGTACGTGGCCGGTTACAATATTCGCTCTAGTATGTCGAATGCGTTTGAGTACATGGGATACTGTTCCCAACGTGATACGTTATGGGACGATGTAACATTGGAGGAACATCTGCTATTTTACGCTGGACTCCAGGGATACCGGGCAGATGAAATATTTACTGTAGTAGACCAGTAAGTGTTATGTCAATACTTATAGCCAAATATATCTCAACACATGATAACAGTAGAACAGAGCATCAGCTAACAAAGTTAGCTAAAACAAGAGCTAACAACATGTTTGGGTTTGTCTCTTTGAAACTAGAAACTCACAGCGTTTGATTTGAAAAAAATCGTAACTAGAAAGTAGTGTAAAAAACAGAAACCTACTAATATGAAATAGAAACTTAATGTTCACGGTCTTCTTATTCAAACACTGTCCCTCCCTCCCTCCCTCCCTGCTTATATATATACATACTCACATACATATATATATAGACAATGGTGTATCAATAATCATTCACTCTGCAGCATGATCAACACAATTCATGTTGAAGAACATGCAAGGACGTTTGCAAAGAATCTGTCAGATGAAACCAAGAGGAAGGTATACTGTGGATATTTATTTGTCTTTCTAAGTATATAGACATACAACCAGTGGTAGTATGATGCCCATCAAGTTGATTATCAAGTATTACTTACGATAATTGTTGACAATTATAAAAGTATGAGAGAAACACATCACAACTGAAACAATATTTCCAATCTAGACAAAATATGTCTGTATAATGTAAATATACAAAATGATTATTTTACAAAACATTATTTTCAATCAATAAAGTGCAGTAAATGCCACTAATTATATACACACCATGACTTTCATTGAAAATCCATGTCCAAATATATAAAAGGCAGATCGCTGTAATGAAAAAGAAATTAATATGCTTTAGATTGTTGACTTGCATTGTGTGTGTGTGTGTGTGCGTGCGTGCGTGCGTGCGTGTGTGCGCGCGCGTGCATTTATTGTATATATTATTAATTGGTTGAATTTCAAAGAACACAAAATATCACAAAAGCCGTATTCATATGGAAATATAATAATTACAACAAATAAGTAGGCCAATTGTTTTAATATTTGTGACTTTGTTAATGTTAGATGTCCTGTAATGGTTTGTTATTTTCAGCTGAGCTATGCCATAAGTATGCTGGGCAATCCGCGTGTTGTCTTGTTGGACGCACCCACCGCAGGGATGGATCCTCACTCTAAGAGAGTCCTCTGGTAAGTGTTGATGTACATTTAGTACGCCTCAGACGTCGGTGATCAAACATCGAATAGTTTCATAATCTTCATTGCTGATTATTTTTTGCTAAAATTAAGCTACAGACACAGTCGCACCAGTAACAACAAACAAATTAAAAATGTGAAAGGATCAGGTAATGAATTAGATAGTCCTTATATTGTGTGCCTTTTTTAGAGCTATGGCTTAAAATGTAAATTTAAACATGAACTGGACGAATATTTGATAACGTTGGGCCACAAATACATGAAACAAGGATAACAGTTTAAACAGATGTGATATATATATTGGCTGCTGACCGTCCGCTGTTGTGACGCACAATCCACCAGGCAGTGGCCTACTTCGAGACAGACCGCCTACTGAATGAGGCGAAGAAACGACAGCAAAGAAAGGGCAATTAGAGAAACCAAGAGTTGCAAACCTCATTTACACCCTAATCTCCTGTCCCCAATAATCAAAGACCTTCAGATCACGAATCGGACTTCTGAGTCATCCCAGGATGCACGATCGACATAATACTGGGACCTGTGATGATGACATGACTTCTCTCATGGCTTGGGTTTTATTTGGTGTTAAGTTCGCAACATTGTTCGGAATCTCAATATGTCGCCGATATTTCGGTGAATGATAAACTACCATCCAGCAATTTCTGATGAAGACACCGTATATTAAATTCTGTAATCGTCCTTCTAATTGAAGTGTCCTGGAAGATGCTTCAGGCGGTTTCAACCATACACATTATTTTGGCAAAGTTAGCTTGTATGTTGATGCACGCACGCACACACGCACGCACGCACCACGCACGCACGCACGCTCGCACGCACGCACGCACACACACACACACAAACACACTACATTACATCAACCGACAGTGATGCATTGAAGATAGTCCGCATGGGTCCTGGAAAGAAGTTGAATGTTATGATACAAAACAAGTGGGAGCCAAATACTGACTTCACTGACTAATTGAGCGTAGTTACTAACAGGGACACTATCAGTCGCAGTTTCACTTCAACCAACTGTGGCGCCATCTTAACAACAAATTGCATGGAGGAAGCGGAATCACTGTGCACCCGCATCGCAATCATGGTCAACGGAAGCATGAAGTGAGTACACCCCTCCACTGTCCGCTTAGTTCGACAGAAGTAACAACAATGTACATGTATGTGTCTTTGTTCTCTTGCTTTGTTTTAGCTTCCAAGTGCAGTGTAAAACGTGGTTAAATAATTTAACAAGATTGCCATCCAAAACTACCAGTTCCAGATGGCATGTGGACATGGAAACCATTGGCTTATCGAGTGTCCAACAATTTTATCACGTATTACACTGC
Organism: Lamellibrachia luymesi; assembly: GCA_009193005.1. Classification (NCBI taxonomy): domain Eukaryota; kingdom Metazoa; phylum Annelida; class Polychaeta; order Sabellida; family Siboglinidae; genus Lamellibrachia; species Lamellibrachia luymesi. Next base: position 260,613 of record SDWI01000418.1, read on the forward strand.
ACTTGGAAGCTAAAACAAAGCAAGAGAACAAAGACACATACATGTACATTGTTGTTACTTCTGTCGAACNGTTCCTTAAGTAATGCTGCTTTGTGTCTTCTGGACAATCGCCCTTGTTTCTGGCGACTTCTCTCGAAATGTGGCTGCCCTGACCAGTTCATATTGATGCTGCGGTCGTTTCACGAGGGCATGCAGGCACGTGTGATGATTGATGGTGAGATGACGGATGCATTTCCTGTCGCACACGGATTTAAACAAGGCTGCATCCTAGCGCCGACACTATTTACTCTCTTCTTGGCTGCAGTGCTCGAAGTTTCAAATCGTGACAACACCAAAGGCGTTTACATAATAACACGCTCCGAAGGAAGGCTTTTCAGTGTGTCCAGCCTTATAAGCGAAGACGAAGGTACGACAACTGTGCGTTCGGGACCTTCTGTACGCTGACGATACAGGCTTTGTGTCACATTCTGAGGTTGATCTGCAAACGATACTTGACAGGTTTGTCGCCGCTTCTGCATCTGTTGGACTCTATCATTGTTCGAAAACTGAGGTCTCGTATTAACCCGCTCCCGGGACACCGTATACAGCACCGACGATCTTGCTCAATGGTACGCCACTTAATGTCGCTACCACCTTTAAATACCTTGGGAACACCCTAACAACGACTGCAGCCTCGACAAAGAACTGTCGGCTCGAATTTAGTAGGCCTCTGCCGCGTTCGGATGGCTACGCGAACGATTATGGAACAAACGCAACATCAAGCGTGTAAGAAAATGCAGGGTCTACCGTGCTATCATCCTGTCACGTTTTCTATACAGTTCAGAGACATATACGATGTGTAGACGTCATATTCACCATTTGTCAAGATACACCTACGCCCTTGCGAGCCATCCTCGGAATCAGGTGGTCAGACCGGGTGACCAACAATGAAGTACTGCAAAGTGCCGATATGCCGAGTATCGAGGCAATGTTTCTAAGCAGGCAACTTACCTGGACCGACCACGTTTTACGGATGAATGACGACCGACTGCCTAAAGCAGGTTTGTACGGCGAGCTATGGCTAGCAAAGTAAAATTTTGGAAGACCACACTTAAGCTACATGGATTGCACAAAGTGACACCTCCACGCCGCCGATATCAACAAGAGGCACTGGGAGGAGATGGCGCACGATCGCAGTGCATGGCGTACGGCCGTCAAAAAAGGAGCCGTAAAAGTCGAAACCAAGAGAGCAACCGATACCAAAATCAAACGAAAACGCCGCCATGAACGCTCACGCTTGTAAATCGAACAAATCTGCCAATACTGCGGAAGGAAATTGGCGGCTCGTATCCCATGAAAGAACTTGAACGTTGAACGATTTGCGATGTTAATGTCATACTCGAAACCGAGAAGACCGCCGATGACGATGTGTCCTCTGGATGTACTGCCTTATTTAAGTTTGAAGAACATATCCCTATCCACATCCTCATAACCATTCACTATTTTAAACACTTTGTATTTGGTCTCTTCTTCGTCTCCTTGTCTCTAGTGCTCTCAAACCACATCTAATAAGCGGCTTTCATAACTAAGATTTCTCAATTCTTGAATCATTTTAGTTGCTCTTCGTTGTATCCGTTCTTGCTTATATACGGATTTCTTACGATATGGCCGTCATGTTTACGTGTATATTACAAATGCGGCATAACTATCCCTTTGTAGAGGAGTACATTAGCCGTAGAATTTGTTTACCCTTTGAAGCAGCAATCCCACATTGCTCCTAAAAATGTCATGACAAAAAGATTATGAAAACTGTTGTTTAATCCCTTACGACCAGAATGGAGTGGAGCCAGTAAGAATGCATTTCTCTAAGCAAAATCACATTCCGCGTTTCCACACCTAGCGATAATCCACAAAGTGTGTTGGCTACCTTTCTAGAAACCCCTTCTAAGCTCAAGAATTTGTTCAGAAGCAAGTGTGACGATATTATATTTCGTTTATCTGTCAGCTGTAGGATTGTTGTTAATTGTTTGCTCAAATCTGTTTTGCACATAGAACTTCCCCTGTCAACTAGTGCCTCCCAAATCAGATCGGGGGATCATTCTCCTCAGATTGTAATTTATTAGATGTGCTAGTCACTTGATCATTCTCCTCCAATCAGGTTGTAATTTATTAGATGTGCTGGTCACCTGATCATTCTCCTCCAATCAGGTTGTAATTTATTATATGTGCTAGTCACCTGATCATTCTCCTCCAATCAGGTGTCTCGGCACATTGCAGCAGTTGAAGACTAAGTTTGGCCAGGGCTACCTACTGGAAGTGAAGCTGGACGGTGGCGAGCAACGCGGAGAAAATAGGGAAGGAAGCCGTTTTGAGGCTCTTGAGGTCTACGTCCGAGATATCTTCCCACATGCCTCGAAAGTTGAGAAGTTTGGCGAGCGGGTCACCTACAGGGTGCCACAGGAGGATGTCAACAGTCTATCTGAAAAATTTGCTGCGCTTGAAGATGGTAGGAATTCTTACTTATTTTCAGTTATTCGATAGTATTTAACATTTGTTTTTATTTATGCTTAAGGGGTTTCGCAAACTCACAAGTTTTATTTGAAAACAAAAGTGTGAGGTAAGAGGAGTACTTAGTGAAGACAAAATAAGGGATATAATTTGTTACTCTGGTCATTCAGGAATACCATTTGTCATTCCAGTCATTTAGGGATACAATTTGTTATTCCATTCATTCAGGGATATAATTTGTTATTCCAGTCATTCAGGGATATAATTTATTGTTTTAGCCATTCAGGGATATGGTGTGACATGTTTAATTTATCAGAGTGCCTTGAACAATATGCTGCATCAAAATAAAATACAAAAGTTGTGGCAATATTTAGCTCCCTAGATCGACTGAGATCCTACAATGTTTGCAGTTAAATCATTAGATTATATGGCAAGTAAGCGTGCCAGTGCATTAGAGTTCAGTAGACACCATTCAGTTTAACATATTTTGTGGTGTGTTACTAATAGATAATTATAAATGAAATCCGTCTAAAGAATACAGACAGTGCTGCGATATGCTGCATCTGATATTTAGTGTTCTGGCTGCTGCTCATAGAAGGACACCGATGAGTGAACAGTGATATATTCTTGTTTTCTCTATGAATAGCCAAAGTCATAGGAGGACAACAGTTATGTGACCAGTGATGTATCTTTGTTTTCTCTATGAGTAACCAAAAGTTATACTAGTGATACTTCTTTGTTTCCTATGTGTACTTGCAGGTAAAGAGAAGCTGGGTATTGAACACTACAGTTTCAGACAATCTACACTTGAACAGGTACGTGAATATGACTTGTTCTGATTTTAAAATAACGACTGTAAACTGCTATGTTAATTGCCATTTACAAGAACGAGGGCAATACAATGCGGCAGTTGCTATTGGTCCACAGCCAAAAAATGGACTTGGATGTTGGCGAGATAATTTGTCCATTGGTTGATACAAGAACTGGGGTAAAGTTCAAATCCACGTTTGTTTGTATGGATCCACCAATGTTATAATTGATGGATCCATCACCTGACTGTTTTCCTAGCATCTAGGTCCGTCAAGCAATTATGTCCCAAACATTTGTGTTGGTGACAAAAATAAAGGTCAATGTAATGTAATGTATTACTGGTATAAATAAACATGATCGCCAATGCCAAGCTTCATGGAGGTCACGCTCATAATTAGCAATTTGACGTCAGACTCTGGATTCTTCAATTAATATTTATAATAGAACATCAGCCGATAATAATATTATGCAGCTGAAGAGCATAACATAAAAACCACACACTCCTGCGTGAGTGCGTGTGTGCGTGCGTATGTGTGCCTGTGCGCGCGCGCAAATACTTGTGGGTCAACAGCATTGTAACACTTTACTTACGTATATTGACGTGACGTTGCAATATGTATTGTGGTGAAATACAACTGAACGGTTTATTTAATAAATTCGGCATAGGCCCTAGCATTTGGCAAGTTGTATGATTGCTCAGTTTATTATCCAAGCAGGCCGTGAGCTCACAGTGACTTGCTGTGTTATGATCTGTTTCCTCGGCAGGTGTTCATAGAGTTGGCGAAACGTCAGTACGATGACGCGTCTAGTGACAGCGATGTTCCGAACCAGGAACAGAGTCATAAACAGAGTGGCGAATATTCGGGTGAGGAATCTCGGCAGCCTGAATCTGACACCGGTGACTGCGTCGTTCTAAGCCGAGAACATATTCAAGAACTGAGTGGCGAATGTTCGGGGGATGAGTTTCAGCCTGAAGTTGATACTCTTCTTTAGTAGGAACCCTTTCCGCCGCCCTGTCGTCTGTTGTGTTGGTGTACCTGAACATTTCTCGAGACAGGCTTAGTTGATGATTTAGCTAGCAGCGCTTCTACTCTCAGGCTACATTATACTTAATGCCACCAACGCTTGTGTTGTTATAATCCCACATTTCCCTGATGCACTGCACTGTCGCTCTCCCTTTACCCTACCCAATCGGTGTTGACTCAGTTAGACATTTTTGGTTAGAATTCAGTTGCGACATTTATATTACGTCTATGGTTGCAACATGTCAATAGCGATTACAGAAGTGATGATGATAATGATTACGTTGTGTTCTCAATATACTACTGCCGTGTTCCCTGTTGGTCGTGGACCAACATTGTGACATTAAAAAAAATGCCGCTTTCAAACACACATCTTTATTAGGAGGGGCGGAAGTACAACAACGAAATACGGGGTTGCCAAAGGGCATACGCGACTTCACGTATGCAACCCAAAACGGTACTAGTAAGAAAATTAATATTGAACATAGCAACTATATAATA
>SDWI01000418.1:271116-281214 GCA_009193005.1 Lamellibrachia luymesi
AACTTAAGTTATTAGTTCCGTAGCCATTTGGCTACGGAACTGCCAAATTGCCGAGTTAGCAAATGCCGTACGGGACTTTCGCCCCAGAGACGAAGAGCGGGGCGAATTTTTTTGCCTACAGTGGCAGTGCTGTTCGGAAGATCATAGAATTCTGTATGCGAGCAAATTAATGCTGATTATTCGACAAATCAATAACCTTGACTTTGTTTAACTTCAACATTCCATTATTTCTTATTTTGATATGTTGAGGAAAAAGCTTGCTTGTCACTGCATACATATTGCACTGCTTACTTCACATTTCTATGCTGTACAAATTATTGAAGTCTACCCAGTCACATGCATAACTTTGCCTCTGTTCTTTTGTTGATTATAATTGTTCAAAGCTGACAGCTTACTGTGCTGCTCCAGTACAGTGTTTCATGCCTTGTTTGACATCCAGATTTGAGGGGTCCCATACAGTTTGGCCTATGACGGGTTCGGCCCATGCCAGTGGATGGTTTGACCCAGTCATTTTGGATGGATGGTTTAGGTCTATATAGATCAACTTGCTCTAAGACGAAACTTGTACAGGGCAAGCTACACGTACCAGTGTTTTGACAATTTAAAGATATGCACCTTGTTAATCAAGGGAATATCGTAATGTTGGCCAATTGGAAATCATTTGTCGCTCCTTTTCAAGTAACTCATTTAAAGTAAAATGTAAGAATTACAATGTTTTGATGATATAAATCAGAATGGCTACATAACGTAGAACTTAATAATGGTTCAACCTTGTGTAAATGCATTGCAACACATAGGAAAGTCTTTTAACAGGAACAGTGAAACATTAAACCAATTTTACACTTTCATTTTGTTACATCATTACATTTGATCGTTCTGTCGTTTAAATATTTCAGGAAGAATACGCAATCTGAAATGGGCAAGCGAATGAGGAAGAGAAGTAAGGAGTTAACTCCACTGGGTGAGTAATGGAACGAGAGTGGGTGTGTCAAGAGTTTCAACTGCATTTATTATATTTTACTAACAAGTTTTATTTAAATGATAATCTGAGTGGGCTGAACAGAGGAGCACGTGAAGGTAGCAGGGCACGTGTACATTCCTGCACTATGAAACATTCACATTATGGTGTATGTTTTATGAATGTTTGGGCTGTGACAAAGACCAGTGCCTGTTTTATAATACTTTAAATGTCATTTCTCGGTAAAATGTTAATGCTTGTCTCATTTTATAATCATTTGGCCAACAATCAAACCTATCTAGTATCCACTACAACATGTTGTCAAGGGAGGATTAGCTGTTGTCACTTGTCAGTGACCAGCAGTTAATGATCACACATATATTTTTTCATGTTCATTTATACATATGTGCATTATGACCAAAACTTATTTCTTTTGCCACAGATACTGCAAAGAAGGTAAAGGAGGAGTACAAAGAATATTGCTTGACCACAACTAGTCAGAAGGAACTGCAGCCCTACAGTGACATGAAGGCTCCCATCATGTTTCATGGATCCTCAGACGAGACCTCCGTCATTGAGAATAGTGTGGCAAATTGTTCTACAATCATCCATGATGCAGAAGTGCGTGAGTTAGCAGGTCTCGCATGTTGTACTGAATCGTCCATCATGAAGTCGGAGATCTTTGACCCTGCCTACGAAATCCACCAAATGATAGCAGCATCGTCCGACGATAACATGCTGTTTCTCTCCAGCATGGACACCATTAATGGACTAAGTCTGAACATGGAGAATGAAACTGGGTTTAAGCCGACTTCGCCAGTGAAAACAGAACGAACGCTAGACAATTTTGCAGTACCTCAAAACCGGCTCTCGAGTACGGGAACTGGTGAAGGGTTTGGTATATTTGATGGCTCTGCAGTGGTGGAGTCTGTTCTCTGTCCAAACATCAATTTTGGAGCAACAAATAGCACAGAAATCGGTGCACAGCTATCAAAGGTGGAGGCAGGAGCTGATGACAAAGGCTATATCGTACATCTGAATACGGGTGCGGGTAACTTCACAGTGTCAGTGGATGGTACGGTGGTGTCACAAGCATGGCCTGACAGTGCTGGGGACACCCAGATGACGTCTGATGAGTCAGCTATGTGCTGTGCAGTGGGGAAGACGGACAAGGAAGATGACCCATGTAGCTCTGACCTGGGCCAGCATGACCTCTGTACCATAAAACATGAGCCTGGCTGTGGTAATGGAAGTGAAATGCAAGAGACAAAGGTGTTTTTCCCATATGGGGAGAAGGATGACAAAACACATATCAGACTGCTTGATACTGGTCTGATGTCACACCTGGGCATCACTGAAGTCACCCACGACAGCCGTGACTCCGATGACTCTCCGGACAGCAGTCGCCTGGAATACAATGACACTGATGTGACAGATGACGCAAGCCCACAACAGAAGTTGGATCAGATGTTCGTTGACATCGAACGCTTTGTAATATGCTCTGACGGACCGATGGAATGTCTGCTGTGCTTGTTCAACACAGACAACTATAGCACGTTCAAGTCACACATCATCTGCAGTCATCCATGTTGGCGCATTACAAAGAAGCTCAGCAAGAATCGGCTGCTAGTGGAGAAATCGGCTCGCGTCAACCTAACCACAAGCCCAGTGTCCCTTTCTACTAAGTCAGCACGCATCAGCCTCGCAAGCACACTACCTCTTACTGCTAAGTCAGTGGGGAACAGACGTAAGAAGAAAGTGAAAGACCAAGTGGCAAAACAACTGAACAAACTATGCCAACAGAACGCCCGCAGTCGACAGCTGACCCAACGCAACAAGCACATCTTCCGCTGCGGCAAATGTCAGCGACTGTTCGTCTTCGAGGGCTCTATAGTGAACCACCTGCTCGACTATCACGATGTGCGCAAACCGTACAAACACATCGAGGTGTCAAATGACCACGGCGAGACGTTCAGCACGATCCACCGGTGCATGCAACGCAACTGCTTCGTGTCATGCGGTAGTAAGCTGGAACTGGAGAAACATACACGCGAGGCTCACGACCTCGTCTTCCGCTGTCAGATCTGTGGTTTCTGCGCAGAGAGCACGGAAGCTGTCGAACGACACGTGCTCAACATACACAACCAACAGCTTATGATGTATGACCTCAGCGAGTGACTGTATGCCACACTGACTCAAGCGCCCCTCCTCAATTTGATTTTTTGCCCTCTCGGTCCAGACTCATTTCACAAAAAAAATTAACCTATCTAGTATCAACTACAACATACTAGCTCATTTGTGCACATTTGTTATACAATCCTGGTGAAATCATCTTTAAATTATGTTTCACTAAATCTTGTCAAAATTCGGTAAAAAAAAAGTGCAAAAGCTCTACAGACTATTTAAGGCTCTACATACTTGCGTGCAGCTATTCACACTTTCGCAAGTTACCCGATCTAACGATCGAACTTGAGTCTCGATGATTTTAGCAAAAGTGCATGCTATTTTATTAAACCAACTGTGCATATTACTTTAACTATTCACACACTACAGATTTAAACATAAACAAACCTGATTCGCAATTGGCTAAATCAATTGAGGATGGCATTTCAAGTGTGCAGATGCCAAATCTCCTAAGGGTATTTGATTTATATAATATTACTGTTGTTCTACACAGTAGTGTGGTGTTTCTGGCTCGCTCAGTGCCTTTGGCTTTTTGATGCGCAAAATGTATTTTTGATGTGGCATTGTCAAAAGCAGGGTTACTGATGGTTTTTGATAGATTTTAACATCTAAAGTAGTTGAATTATATTTCTTTTGTCAGCTTCATTAATTTGTATGATGTGAATCATGTTGCAGAAGTAGCATAGCACTTCTTATGCAGTATGTATAATATTTAATAACCACCACCACTGAATATAAATTACATTACTTATTTGAAATTATAAGTAAGCCTAATATCACACTCACACAGTTGGGTCTGATACATTATAATGGTGTACAGCTTAATGACTCAGATTCATTGGTCACTCATTTAGTCATCGGAACATGTTGGTTGTGTGTATATTGGTGCAAATCGATAATGCAGGATTCTCTAAATCTCATCAAGTTGTCACTGTCCCATGCTCTCTGAGTGTAGCTACTTATATGAAAAATTGGTGCAGACAGGCAGTCAAATGTGACCTATGTCACCAGACTTTCAACCGAGGGGACCTGGTTCAAGTCCACCCTCTCTCGTTTCGAAACATGGCCAATTTTATTAACTCCACTTTGTCTGTGTCTTTCAGAGGAGACTATAAGGTGTTGGTCCCTTCTATCTGGTGGGGAGGTAAAAGATCCCACCTAAGAGGTAACTGTGTAACTGGTCGTATCTGACTCACTAACTCGGTGTGATACACAGTTGAGGTTTGCCGGTTTAATACAGAACAGATACAGAAACTGGAGGGTGCACGGCTCACGAGTTCCTTCAGACATCCAATTCTGATACTCTTTCTTGTTCCACTGCTGTCAGTGGTGGAAGAATTGACGATCTGAGCATCTAGGGTTTTAGTGATCGCTTTGCCTGTTTTTTTAATGAAGCATACATGTATCGGTCATAAACCCGTCGAAATTGTATTTTTGATGTGATGTTGACATCCATAGATTAATCTATGGATTTATACACTTCATCAGAAAACTGAATCGTGGAAGATTGTAGCACATAGAGTGAGAGAAAATAGAGAGATCATTGCAGAATAAATTTTATTATTTACAGATCGTTTTTCCCAAAGTTTTATATTGTCATAAGACTTATTGTATTGTGCGAGTCAGTTTGTTTCATCAGAACATTGGCTTAAAGAGAATTATTATTATCAGCTTTGCAGTTTCCATAAATGTTTTCAAGAATTTGTTTGAGTGAGCATGAGGATTATATGATCTAATTTAGGGGTTTTGTACATTTGTTTGAGATTTATCAGTTTCTTCTTAGTGAAACTGATGAAGATTTGTCAGATTATTTCACCAGATTAAGGTTATGGTTGCTTTGACACAGATATGGTTACCATGAAGTGGTGATGTCATTGTTATGTGATCACGTCACTCTTGAGATGACACAGGTGCTAAGACAGATATGTAGTCTATGATATTTTGTTGATAAAACTATTGTCTATAGTATAAATCGCTTCATTTAAATTGATTGAAATGATGCACAAAGACAGCAGAAAAGTCTGCTGTGCAGTGATTTCTGCTGTATGAATTACTTAATAACCAGTTAATAACCAGAGTCATGCAAGTTTATGTTTGTTTAGACTTGCCAAGTTTTTTCTTTTGTATGCCGATGATATCGTGTCAATGTATCATTGAAACAGGGTTGGCGCTGTGGCATCTAAGGGTGTTTTATAACAGCCACCATGTCTTTCATGTTGACGAAGGTCACACACATATATGGGACAATGTCAAGGGGTCCAAGTTCAATAATACATGTGTGATGGAGTAGTTAAACTACTGGAACAATCAAAACAGAAATCAAGGTGTCTAAATTAGATAAAACCCTCTTGTGATAATTAACTGGCATATTAAACAATATACAGAATTCCTAGGATATGTTTTAGGTGATTTATTACAAGTATTCCAGTTTGTTAGTAGCGTAGTGCAGTTGTATTTGAAGTGAATAAGTTTTGCAGTGTACTTGCATAAGTTTTGGTGAATCCAGTTGAGCATTTGTAAAGTGGTTCTCATCAGTTAAATTATCTAGTTGTCTGTTGTTGTTGTTTACAAATTCTCCCTGGTTGAATTGTCTCTGAATATTGAAGTTATTCTTTTCAACACGATGTGATACCAGTGCAGCCAGGCACAACCTGGCGGGTGTTAATTAAATTTTAATACATTTGTTCTGTGTTTTACATATATAGATATTAATCTTTGTATTTGTGACATGTGTATATGTATATATAATATTATATATATATCCCATGGTATGTGCATGTGATAACAATTTGTCTATTTATGTGTACATATGAGGCGATGCATCGCAATGAGAACAGATTTTGATGGCATTTGTCATCCATATCAGATGTGGATATTTAATTGTGCAAAAACATGTCAGGTTCTGTACGCTGTTGTTTGCAAGCTTTACAATGTAAGACTTGTTGCATCCACAGGGCATCTGTCCACGGGGCACATGTTGTAAGGGCTGGATGTCTGCGGGGAATCTGTTCTCAGGGCATCTGTCCCAGGGACAACTATCCTCATGGCATCTGTCCACGGGTATCTGTCCTCAGGCAATGTCCACAGGGCACATGTTCTCTGAGCATCTGTTCCTGGTTTCCTTCTGGTATACCTGGAGCTAGCTGCATCAATGATTAGATTTTTAAAAAGCAGCAGGACCTAATTCATGGGGTGACAATCATACCACTGAGCTACAGTACGTATGTGCCTGTGTTATTACATGTAATTTTTTTTCAATTCTATTTGCAGGTGCTCAAACAAGAATATATTTCTTTGTTGACACTAAATATGTTATAACATTGACATGATATTGTGAACATGTTTAATAAACATTCTGCCTGGTGAAATATTTTAGGTGTTTAAATTTTTCAACCATGAACTTCTGAAAAGCAGTTCCATGTATTAATTAACTTGATTCATTGTTTTATCTCTGGTTTAACATTTGACTTTGGAGCCTTGCAATAAAGTTTTAATAAATTATAGCGACGCTTATTAATATGATTACTATTGTTACACAGTATATCTAAAAGCATACAATACAAGACAAAGGTAGTGGCTATTGACCTCATGATGGTGTACATAGAAGATATTGTTTTCTCATAGTTGGCACCCAGCATATAGGGGATATTGTTTTCTCATAGTTGGCACACAGCATATAGGGGATATTGTTTTCTCATAGTTGGCACACAGCATATAGAGGATATTGTTTTCTCATAGTTGGCACACAGCATATAGGTGATATTGTTTTCTCATAGTTGGCACACAGTATATAGGGGATATTGTTTTCTTATCGGTGCTGCTGTCGTGTGCATGTGGTTTTTGTTATTGACATAACATTATTGTTCATAGAGATATTGTTATCTCGTAGACACCACAATATTGTGCATAAGGCAGGCATGTTAATAAATGCATGTCAACCCATTTGAATGCAAATGTTTCACTTGATTCAAATGCGAATGCAAATGCCATTTTCCAGGAACGCGGTGAAATGCAAATGTTTTGGGGTCGCATTCAAATGCAGATGCAGATGTTTTGGTTACACATTTGCAAATGCATTTTAATTAATTTCAAATGTTTTGGCTTTATATTAACGTTTTGTTTGATTTGGAGAAAAAAAACATAATGTATACAAACACATTATCAATTTAATAAATACAGTAGTACATTATTGTAACCACTAAGTGCTAAGTGGTGAAAATGGGAGGGAGGAATAGACAACTGACAGTTTACTGTGAACATGGCAGTGAAGAAAGGCTAATACTCCATGTAGGCCATAATGGAAGGGGAACCTAAGAAAATAGACTGTCCACTGGTGGGGTCACTGAGCAGTGGATAATTCCAGCTACCACTAATCACTCTCTCTGGCTGTAAATATTCAGGGCTGGTATTGCTAATGTTTACTCCCCCAATAAGCTACCAACCCACCCCAACAGTGCCAACACAACACAAGGGAGTAATTTGTCTGCGTTGTTCGATTGTCCCGCTTTTTGTAATTTTCTGACATGCTGCTAGAGCAGTCTTTCAAACCAAGGAAGATAGTGGTCTACATGGTATAACTCTAAACGGCGCTACTCAGCAGAGTGGATTTACGTAAAGTATGTCACTTCAGCCGTCTGCGGTCTTGCATCTAGACTTTGTCAAACCACACCATGACTGTGGTCAAACGCTCAGCAAGAAATGTCGGCATGTTGTGGTAGCAAACCCGTTCGGAGACAAACACCATTCTAATTGACATATCAACTGGACAACGTGGAGAGCCAGCTGTGGGGGATCAACGTACCAATTTGAAGGAACTTGGTGTCAAGACCCTGTCTGACTTGATATCAGTTCATCAGAAGAAACATACCTTCGTCATAGTGAAGACATTCCACAGCCAGAACGTGAAGCCCTAAGGCCAGCCTGCTCCAGTGAAAAGTCATTCAGTTGCAACGCTACTACTGATGTCACAAGTCATTGCTAATGTCAACATTGTCACCTTCAAAATCAACATTGTCACCTTCATTGGTAATCAGGCAGGACGGCAGGAAGGCATACCCGTACTATTCAATGACGATGGAAACAGGAGGTAAACATGTACTAAAGATATCGAACAACATTTAAACACAGAATTAAATAAAGTAAACGAATGGCTGAAAATTAATAAACTGTCTTTAAATATAAATAAATCCAAGTACATAATACACAAATTAAGAAATAAAAAATTAATTCTTTTTTTACTCAAGATAGATGAAACTAGAATCGAAAGAGTCCAAAACTTTAATCTCTTAGGTGTGACATTACAAGAAAATCTAAGCATGACAGTCATATAAAAATATTTCTATTAAATGTTAAAAAATTATAGGTATATTAAACAAATTAAAACACTTTCTGCAATTAAATATAAAAGTAACTTTGTATAACTCATTAATGTTACCATATATAAATTATGGCCTAATGATATGGGGTTTTAGATGTAACAGAATTATCAAACTACAGAAAAAAGCAATTAGAATAATATGTTTAAGTAAATATAATTCACATACTGAGTCACTGTTCAAGAAATAAAAAAAGCTTAATGTAACAGATATGTTGCAATTACAGGAATTAAAATTTTATTATAAATATGTGCACATGAAATTACCAGTATATTTACAAAACTTTACAAAACCATTTTTCTAAATAGAAATGTTCACAACACGAATACATGAACATATCCACACAAATATGGCAAAACATGATTTTCACTGTATTGATAACTGTACTGTTTAATCTGTGGGTCAAATAAACACTTCCGATTCCAATGGTACAAAGGTCAGTCTGATTAAAAAGCAGAAGGAAAATACTAAGGTGAAGAGTGTTCATGGTCGGCCAAAACAGAAGTGGAAGACGAAAGTGGTGGTGGACGCATGCTTTGTGCGCCATTTATAACACCCGGGTACACGTCTGAAACTACAAATTCCATAGATATGTTCGCAAAAATGCAATAGATTAGACTAAAAACAATTTCATAGAATATTCTATAACAATTCTATACAATATTTTCTGAATCCTACATAGTTTTGTTAGCACAAGTCCTGTAGAATATTCCATAAAACAATTCTATAGAATATTCTATGACAATTCTATACATATATTTTTGCTATGGGAAGCCAATATAGGTTTAATTTTCCTAAAAACAAAACTTTAACCATCCTTAACGAATTTGTATAGAATATTATATAGAATTTTTATGGACACAACTGTATTGAATTAAGAAAATATTCTATAGAATTGCTATATAATTTTTGCGGACATAGCTATATAATTTGTAGTTTCCATAGTTGTCTATACAATAGTATGCTGTGCTCTGTAGAATTATATACATATCTATAGACCATTGAACTATTTCTGCGTAATCTGTAGTCGGAATTCCATGGATTTTTTTGCTAAGGTCGAAAGCCAGTATTGGGGTTAAGCCATTTTTGCGAGATACCATGAAGACTAGGCTCTGACCTTTGGATAGCGGCGGCAAATGTTTTGTACGTCAGTCAATCCCATAAAGCTTTATGGGACAGGGCTTCCCCAGCAAATGACGTAATAGTGCTGAAGCGCGTAATCACGTGACCGACGCCGCATAACAACGACCTTACATATATACTGGTTGGTGTAGTTTTCGACCTACTTAATAGAATATGAAGAAACATTTTGTGTAAGAGATCGATATACCAAATCAGCAAAAGTTACTTCATTTGTTCAATGCAAACAAAGTATTAAAACAGTTGTTTTGAGTGAAAAACTTACGAATATTGAACGTCTGAACCATGTCGCGCTAGTCGAGGAAACCGGCTGAATTCGACTTATATTTATGGCAAGCCGTACAGACAATCGTTTTTAATTTTACCACTTTGTTCCAATTATGTCAACCTTTTTATCAACCAGGCTTGACATAGCGCTTTATAAAACACATACACATATAT
>SDWI01000418.1:284063-325815 GCA_009193005.1 Lamellibrachia luymesi
TGGCACCCGATAAAGTAACTGACATCATCCTGGCTGCTTGTTGTCTGCACAATTATTTAGTAGACACAAACAAGCACACATACATCAGTGTGCAAGACACAGAAGATAGTGAGCACAACGCGGTTGCTGGTGCCTGGCGAACCGACCCTACATTAACAGGTCTGTCTTCCAGCTCTGACAGAAACCCAACTTTAAGTGCAAAGGAACAACGAATCATGCTGACGAAATTCTTTCTGTCAGAGTCTGGAGCAGTTCCATGGCAGGACCATATGGTCTCTCTTTAAAGCGACCCGGTCTGTTCCTTAACCCGAATAAATGTTACCTATTCTTACATACATTGACTTGATTTATTTCATATCTATTAAAACAAATTTATATCTACACGTACAACATTCAGATTGCAGACAGTGTCTCTTCCTCCCACAAAAGGCGCCAGAAACTGCAATCGTTCCGTCAGCCACGCTGTTCTTTTCGTAATCTGCTTACGAGCACTGCCACTAGCAGCCGTCTTCCTCGCCTTTCCATAACTGTTCCGTAGCTGGCGAATTTTGTTCTTCACCCAATCACCTGAAAAAGGAGATAATAAATATTTGTATTTCTCCATTTTACTAGTTACAGGCAGTCAGTTATTCAGAATTAAAACATCAACAATTAAATAGTAAGCTATATCGCGAATAACTCGTATTCATAGGGCCTTTGGCGGCCGTGTTCAATGTATATGAAAAGGAAATTTTTTTTTGAGTACCTTCCCTGTCAAAATAAAATCAGGTCCACTGCTGGACCTGGTCCAGTTGGAATCAAGATAAACTTGTCTTAAAAAAAATACCGCTCACTACAGATTTTAGTTCATCAATACTTACTACTTTGTCCGATTTCTTCAGCAATACGCTGCATCGCCTGCTCTCTGAGATCCCTGTTCCTAAAGGTCTCAGATCTTACGTTGTACAGGCATGGATAGTCTCCCCAGATCTCCACAAGTTTATCCTCTGCAATTGACTCGCACAGAAATCCGTTGGTCGCTGCCATTTTTTTTACGGCATGTGACCGCGGTACGTTATATCATTGGCTAGATTATTTTCGCAGCTGAGCTAACAGCTCATGTTGCCCGCACACGAGAGAATCGCGCTTACGCGATGCTGAAAATATAAAACACGACGGATAATCTTTCCCCCGGCTCGCGAGGCCAACTGCTGAGCTAGATCACCCGCACACGAGTAGATCGGCCGCAAAAACGCGTCATGAGCTGGCGCCGCGCGGCCGATCCGCTCGTGTGCGCCGGGCTTAACGCGATATCAAGCGAGATTTTAATGGATCGAAAACTGCAACGGTAACTATATAACGCGAACGTATATGCTTCTAATGGCAGTTGGTTGTCAGTAAGTAGTTAATTATTTGTTTCACATTATAATAAGCTAAATAAATATAATAATAGTTCTGCTGTGACCACAACTTAGTGTTCTCAAGGGACTGCGTGAAACTGTGCCCGGAACGACTCTAGAGTCCCTGCGACGTGTTTGCGGCTGGCAGGCTTTGAATCTTCTCAAACGAAGAAGCAAGAGAAGAAACCGACATCTAACCGGCACTTTGTCGAATCTGTTTATGAATGGAGCCAAAGGTTTATGGTCAACGAGTGGTGTGAATGAGTCCAAATAGATGCAATCGCCGGCGATTCGTGTTTTCCAGCTAGTTGTTGTTGCATTCACTCTCTTCACTGATCATGTGTCCGCCGCTGGTTTAATCGACCAAGTGTCGCATTTGACAATTGTTTTGTTCTTAGTTTATCAGGTCGATCAGATGCAACATTAAAATAGCTTCAAAATGACATATAACCATCATATAACTTATCATTGTGAGATAATTATGTCAGTTACAATCGCATCTTCCTGTAGGCTGTATGTCATAATCTGATAATTACCGAGTATTCGTGAAAATGTTCATCAAGTGAGACAAACTCGATAGTTGTGATTATACGAAAATCGTCATTTAAACCTTCCAGTGAATCCTGACATATCCTCGGGCATACTGGTAAAAATCATAATTTTCTACCATAATTATGATCATCTTTTTTGCTGACTCCCTAAACTGCGCCATTTTGAATTCGAAATTCTCCTGAGAAACATACTATTTTGTGGAAGTACAGATGGAAGGAACCTCCCGATTTAAAAACAACCACCAGAAAGAGCAGTATTAAGTTGACAAGGTAGCTCAATATTTTGTTACAGAAATAGTTATATTAGTGGTAACATTTTATACATGCTATGTTTTGGTATACTGGGTTCGGGATGATCCCTGTGGTGTCCTTAATCTTTTACACGATGACGAGGAGGTTCCGCTGTTCTTGGGCCGGCGGGAAAGTTGTGGCTAATTTCCCAACGTGTTAGCATTTGCTTAGACTAGTAATTGTTCCGTTTAAGGTGCGTATTGTTGTGGGTGGCTGCACTGGCGTAACTTGAATACTGTATCACTTTATCTATACTTAATCGTGCGACCGCACTTCTCGCGTAATCAAAACGAACCCCATGCCACTCTGGGGTCCTGTAACATTTGGTGTCAGAAGTTGGGTTTCGTTGAGTGGACTGCCTATTTATGAAAATGCCGAGACATGCCGTTTCCCGTAAGTCGCAGCAAGGAGAGCCATCAACACCACCAGAAGCGGCAGTAATAGCAACTGACATGCAGGCGTTGGCCAACATGTTACAACTGACGCAGCTACATCAGCGGCAGGAGAGACAGTAAGAACTGGCAGTGACGGCCAAAATCGACCAGCTCGAGCAGAAGCTGGAAGAAAAGGAAGAGAAGCTGGAAGAGAAGCTGCAAGGGAACCTGAAAGAGAAGATATCATAGCTCGCGGTGTATGTGTCCCAGCTCGAGAGTCGGCTCCGAAATTTGGAGTTTGGCGTGAGTGGAATGACTCTACTCAGCCATGCCGCGCCACCGTTCGTGCATGCAGATGTCACCCCTACACCGATATATCGGTCTTCTGTGGGTGGACACAATCGTCAGCGTCCACCGAAGTTCAACACGACCTGGGAGAGCTACCACGCTGCTTTCTTAGCCACCAGTTTGGACGGTTCAGCAGCCAATGTACTTGGTGGCATGAACAGCACGAAGCGCCACAGCTACTGCTCCCTCGTAACAGCTCTGGAGACAAGGTTTGGAACGACAGGGCAGCGGGAACTGAGTCGAATGAAGCTCCGTAGTCGTCGGAGGCGCAAAGGTGAGCCTTTGCCTGAACTGGCGGAGGACATAGAGCGTCTATCTCGTCTTGTGTATAGGGAAGTTCCATCAAGCCTGCAAGATGAGCACGCCAAAGAACAGTTCATAGATGCTTTAACCGATGACGACCTACGCATCCGCTTGTTGCAGGTTAGGACAGCCGGCTTGATCAAAGCTCTGCGCCTCGACATGGAACTTGAGTTATACAATATGGCGATGCGGCAAAGCCCAAGCATACGAGCAGTGACATTGACTGAGGAATCCGCGTCAAACGAGAAGGCGCCGGCGTACGAACAGCTTAAAGAGACACTACTTGTGGTGACCGAAGGAGTGCAGAAGTTGCTTCTGGAAAAGCGAGCAGCGCCACTCAATCGGCTAGACGCACGTAACGCTGCAAAATGCTGGAATTGCAGCAAAGTAGGCCATTTTAGGCGAGCCTGTTGTTAGTCGCCGAGACAGACAGAGTGGGCATCGACGTCGTCGCATTATCCGGGAAACGAGCAGCAACCGGTCTCACGGGGCGAAGACCGACTGTATGAGAAACCAGTAATGCCCTTACTGGGGTCCTTACCTTTGGCGGCCAAGATAGGGGACTGTACGTTAAAGGCACAATTGAAGGGCAGCCTTGCAGAATGCTCGTAGACACTGATGCTAGTGTATCTGTCGTAAAAAACATCCTGCGATCGGTCGGCAAAGTTGAACAGCTACGGGTAATTACGCAACGGCAGACTGCTACAGGAGATGTGACTCCCATCTATGACCGTGGCGAAGTGTAGATTGGCGACTTCAAGAATTGCCAGCAAGTGTTCGTATCTGACATCATAGACGACTGTATACTTGACTTCATGAATGCAGTACCATTTCCCCAGAGTGCAACCTGCGATGCACCCATTTATCATCGGTTAACATTAAACAGCGAAGTCAAACTCAAGTCGAGAACCGAGGTAATGCGCCGGGTGTGATGGCAGCGGGATGGTAGGTGTGCGGTGGTCTGTGTGTAGTCGAACCAGTTGATGACGCTTCGGATGGCTTCGTAGTGGACAGGACGCTGGTTGACTGCTCGAATGACGTCGTTCCAGTTCGACTTGCCAACACCACCGAGAACCCTATATATCTAAAGAAGGGTAGATTGGTCGTGAGCTGTCACGCAGTGTGCTATGTCAAGAAGGGAGAGACCGGCATACCCAACGAATGGGGTAATCTACCTCATCTGGAGGACTTGTACAACAACTACTCAGAGCAGCGGCGGGTGTCCATGGAACTGCTGCTCGAATTTCAAGAAGTTTTCTCATCCTCGCCGAATGACCTCGGCCGCACCAGCGTCACGAAGCACACGATAGACACTGGGATGCTCGATCGATACGTCAGACTCCCCGCCGATTACCGCTGGCGAAATAAGAGAATGCACAGGTTGAAGTTGACACCATGCTGAAGCAAGGGGTAATTTAGCCTTCGGCTAGCGCGTGGTCTTCACCCATCGTCATGGTTAAGAAGGAGGACGGCTCTACGCATTTTTTTGTTGACTATCTCCTCCTGAACAACTTGACTAGGAAGGACTCTTCCCCATTGCGCGTATTGACTCTACTCTTGAAGCCCTCTCCGGTTCTTCGTGGTTCTGCATCCTGGACCTGATCCTGAAAAGTGGCTAATCGCACGTGGAGACGGACGAACTGGACAAGGAGAAGACTGCGTTCTCCATTGGTTTCGTCGGGAGGTCGCGTATCTCGGACATGTCATCAGCGCTAACGGACAAAGACCGTGGCAATAGGTGAGTGGCCAGTGCCATACACAACAAAGGATGTTCGCCGTTTCACTGGCCTTTGTACGTATTACCGGAGATTTGTGCCAGAGTTCGCTGCAATCGCAAAGCCACTGCATCGATTAACAGAGAAAGGAAAGGCATTTGCTTGGACAGATGAGTGTGCTGCCGCATTTCAACGTCTGAAGCAAGTACTGACTGCGGCACCAGTGTTGGCGTTTCCTGAGTGATGGTGACTTCATAGTGGACACTGACGCCAGCGATGTTGGGATCAGCTACATCTTATCCCAGGTGCATGAGGGAAAAGAACAGGTAATACTACAGCCGGACTCTGCAAAAAACCTGAGCTAAACTATCTATCACCACTATCTATACGGCCGCAAATTTCTTGTGAGAAGTGATCACGCCTCCCTGCAATGGCTATTGCGGTTTAAGAACCCAGAATGACAGACGGCCCCGTGGTTGCAGAACCTGCAGGAGTATGACTTTAAAGTGATCTATCGCGCGGGAAAGAGTCCAACGCTGACGCCTTCTCCGTGGTGCCGGGACCGTGTCTGGTGTCAGAATGTTGCCACTGTCTTCGCAACGAACAGTGGGAGGAGGACATTACTGCAAAAGTACGTGTGGCGAGGGACACTGAAATTGAGTCGAAGTCACTGAGGGAGCATCAGCTGGCAGACGCCACTATCGCACCTGTCCTGAAATGGAAAGAATTGGGACAGCGGCAGTTGGTCGGATGTGTGTGCGATGAGCGAAGGTCAACGATGTCCTGTATCGGGTGCAACGTGGACGTCGTAAAACACCAAAAAGTTGGTGCACAAGGACCGACTGCGACAGTATCGAGGCGCGACTGTGGACACACGATGGGCTGCAATCGCCAGAGACAACCGACGATGTCCTGGTTCCGGGCAAGACAATATTGCCACCACAGGACGGCAATAGTCAAGCGAATCTGCGAGGGAACAGTCGCCGTCGACGGTCAGGAGTCCTTCCACACAAAAATTCGAAGAAAAGGAATAGACCTGATATCGTGACGGAGTCTCCTCACGAACATATTGTAGTGTAGTAGGCCTACATGCTGGGACTGCAATGTGTTGTGGTGTATGTGCCGTAAGTTGCCAGTGTTGAATTGGAGATGATGTAAATGGCCTGCGAAAATAGCTAAGTGGTGTATGCATTTTCGAATGTATCATAATTGTAACGTAGTCAATTTGTATTTCGAAAATAGTTCCCCGAACTCTTCTATGTTAACGACCAACCAGGATGATGTTGAAACCACGCAGCGCCCCGCCTCCCCTCCCCCCCCGGCCCCCGAGAGATACCAAATACGCCACTGAAACTATGATTAGCTTCACACCATTCAAAGCATCGTCTCTCCCTCTTCCCTCGTTCACGCGGACCTACGGTGTTTCGCTGTTTTTCTTTAATATCTAATTATCCCAATACTGTTTTGTAATATGTGCTTGCTTACCATTTTATACATTTAATTGCTGTATCACTACCGCAATTTAAGTATACTGACGATCATGTCATTCCACTCATGGATATGTTCTTAACGTTTATTGTAATGAATATGAACATGCTCATTTAAAACAACAACAGAATGTCCCGCTGGTGTCGTGGTGAATGACACAGTGCACGGATATGAAGAACGTGTCGGCGCTTCAGAACTGTTCTGCCGATCAAGTCTTCACTTCTGACGAGACGTCATTTCACACCCTATGCCAAAAACAGTTACGTCTTAAATATTGGTAAAGAGCGAAACATTTATGTTTCGTAGATACCAGTAGTATGAAGTACTTTTAAATTATTGTATTGATGGTTTTGTATAGGCCTACACTACCACATTCGTTTCCTTATGTTTATTATCAGTATATTGCATCCAAGTTCTTCTTGCTTCTCGTTGCTTGTATAAATGATTGCCAATGTTAGACTCTTACTGCAAATAGCTACATTCGCATTGCCCATGTTCATTGACATTCTATGCAAACACTGTTCATGTTTATTAAAATTCAGTACAAACACTGTTCATGTTCATTCACATTCTGTCCAAAACTGTTCATGTTTATTCACATTCGGTGCAAACACTGTTCATGTTCATTCACATTCTGTGCAAACACTGCTCATGTTCATTCACATTCCTTGCAAACAATATTCATGCAGAGATTGCTCATGTTTAATGCTATGGTGTGCAACCATCCATTGCCATTTTGAACAAACATTGTTCATATTCATTGTCACTATGTACAAAATGTTCATATTATTAAAAAAAAATTAGTGTGTTGAATGCAATCTTGCAACCATTAGACAAATGTTGTCAACCCATAAATTGAACAGTTCACGGGAATACTATGGTACTACAACGTCATTACCTAGAGTAAGTTGCTCGGTTCATTATTTCTTTGCATCCATCGCGGAATCATCAGTAGCCTCCTTTTCCTGTTGCTGTTTCTCCTGTTCAAGTTGTTCTTCAACTTTCTTCAGCATTTCCTTCACAATGGACTCTGCCTTATGTTTAACTTCATCGGGAGCATCGTCTTCCTCAGCAGAGGGGCATACCTGTCAACCAATGTCAACAATTGAGTAACCAGGTAATTTACATTTATTGCACTGTTCAAGACGATTATGTCTAGTGAGGATGTCATAAGACAATAATAGTAAAGGAACCTCGTTGGACATTGGCAATTTAAGTAACAATCATTTGTTCTAATTTCCGTGTTTACATTTCATGCATTTAAGTGTGTGAGTGTGTATGTGTGTGTGTTGCAAGTTCGAAAAATGTGTAGGGGCCTGGTGAGCACGCGCTCGTGCGCATGGGTGTTGCAAGTGCAGAAATGTGTGTGTGTACGCGCGCGTGCGTGCAAGCGGGCGTTTTGACATGTGGTTGTGGTAGTGCCGTACATTCGTAGTGCCATGTTCTGCGCAGCGTTGTTCCTAATGTTCACATGAATGCTATGTATGATTCGAAGGTATCTGTGTATTTTAAGGATATATGTTACAGAAACTCTCGAATACCACTTCACAATTAGAAAATCCAAAAAAGCATTTGATAAATCAGATCATTTAGAGTAGTTATTTGTAACTCCTGAACTGATAGCAAAGAAAAATAAGAAGACGAAAGATAATAAATCACCTGGAGTTGATGAGATACCACAAAAGTGTTTAAATTGTCACTAGAAGAAGGAATAATTCCTTCAGAATGGAAAGAAGCAAACATTACGCCACTATTTAAGAAGGGATCGAGGAACAAGCCAGAAAATTAGACAAGTGAGTTTAACAGCAGTTGTATGTAAATTACTCGAAACATTAATTAGAGACCACATGGTAGAATTCCTCGTAAAACATAAATTAATAAAAACATGTCAACATGGGTTCCTAAAAGCAAGGTCATGTCTAACCAATCTATTGTGTTTCTTGGAAGAAATTACAAAGTGGGTACATAATGGGTCATCAGTGGATGTTGTCTACTTAGATTTTTAGAAAGCTTTCGATAAAGTGCCACATCAAAGATTGTTACCTAAAAGCTCATGGAACAGGTAATGAACAGGTAATCAACTGGATAGAAAAGTGGCTTATGCAGAGAAGACAGAGTAACAGTAGATGGTGAGATTTCAAATTGGAAATCTATTTTGAGTTGGGTAGCACAGGGATCAGTATTAGGCCCTATACTGTTTTTAATACATTTAAATGATTTGGAAGATGACATATCTAGCAAAGTGACACAATCGTATTCACAAATTGTACAAATGATACAGATAAACAAAGCTTACAGTATGATCTAGATAAATTAGTTAAATGGCCAGAAAAATGGCAAATGTTATTAAATTTTGGGAAGTGTAAATGCATACACATAGGACATAGAAACATTGACGAAGAACATAAAATGGGGGGATGCTGTACTAGGTGAAAAAATACAAGAAAAATACTCCAGAAATTGAGAGACCTTAGTTATAAAAGCTGCTTATTAGAATGTGGTTTAACAACACTAGAGACCAGGAGACTAAGAGGAGACCAAATAGAAGTTTTAATTAAAATAGCAAACGGTTATGATAGGAATATGTTCTTCAAACTTAAAGAAGGCAGTAGAACCAGAGGACACAAAGCAGCATTAGTTAAGGAACAGTGAATGAATGGAACAAACTGCCAAATGATTGTGTTAATGCTAGTAGTGTGAATATGTTTAAAAATAGAATTGACAGATATCTGAGGGTGGGATATACATAGATGATAACATGATTGGACTCTCGATAAGCCATTGGCTTCTTTGTCCACTTGCCATCTGGAACTTGTTGTTTGGGATGGCAATCTTGTTAAATTTTGTCAAATCTGTCAAGCTTTATTTTTGGTTTAGTGATATCTTCAACCTGTTCCCATTTCCCACTGGAATTCTTCTCCACAGCGTGACAGTCGAACGACCCACACTAAAAGGGACAGTTGCTGGCTTAAGACATACGTTAAAATGGCTTGGTCATATATCCGTCTTTTTATCTGACAAATGTGTGCAAGGGGGACTTAAAGGGATCAACAAGGCACTAGCTAAAATGCTTTATCGGTGTGTACAGAAAGTTTAATATTGTGTGTATTACATGCCAAACAAATTAAAAAAATTTATGCATAGGTAAAATTAGATGTTCAATGTGTCTAACTCGCAAAGCGCGCGTAAATTTTGAAGTTAATGAGATGAGCGATCACGTGGTTTTGTGACGTCACTGATGACATGGGTTTACATTCAGTCAGTGATTATTTTGCAATGCTTCAGTATAGTTTTATTATGATATGGTGAGTGATGGCTATGTAAACTTTCCAGAATAAAAGTATAATGTAACGATTTCGAACCGCTAGCGGCAAGTGATACAGAAGAATCATCTTCGAATTCGGCTCTTTCGCAGCAGTTTAGCGACATCAGTAGTGAAGTGAAGTGAAGTGATGTTTATTTTTTTTAGATCATACATACAGAATCAAATAACAGTTTGTACATATTTTTACATAGTTTTGATGATCCAGGGAGGCCTGCACTAAGACCTGAGAGATTGCTATTGTACAAGTAGCCTTTTACTTCGATCTTATTTACTTTCTGACCGAACCATGACAACGACCACATCAAGCTGCCAAACTTCTCCTCATATATCTACCATATGCAAACACATTACTATTACTTCCACATAAAGATGAAATTTTACAAAAACTTGCCATCTCCTATGCCTAGCTTCGCGGAGCTATACGTAATTTATCGTTACATGGAAGTTAGAATAGTGTATAACCACGTGACATGTGCATATGCATGGTAAATATATGAGAAGTTTGGCGGCTCTAGGTGATCGTTTTAATTTTTAGGCCAGAAAGTAAACTTCGCAATAACAGGAGTAGTGCTGACGGGTGGTGGTGATTTCGGTCCTCAGTGAATTCAGCCCAACTGCCATGTGCATGAATCCGGTCACTTTATAATGGAGTGAATTGGGGGTGAATTCGGCCGATGTTATTCCGGCTTGGTGATTGAGGTAACACGCAAGATGTACTCAATTCCAGCTAATAATTGATTAACCTTCACTTTAAGGGTTTGCCATTCCTGTTCTTGTGTTGTCATTACAGGGATGCCAATAACTAGATACTGTTGAAGTACAATGCTTTGATTGTTTCGCACAGTGAGCAATTGTGAATAAAAGACCATGCTTCACATCCAAAATTATCTGACGAAAACCACTGTAGACCATAATTATTATGCAGGTGGCTCCATTGTATTCACAATACACATTTCTGGGGAGAATTTTCCCTGATGAGGGGTAATGCATGAAAATCTGAAATATAGAAACACGATATTATGGTCACTGTAATTTTATTTATTTAAATTATTAAACTGTATATATTTTAAGGATACAACAAATTTTTATAAGTTCTAATGATCGTCTCGCTGACTGCGTGTCAAAATGGTAAAATATAGCACTGTATTTTATGGGAAAGGAAGCGAAAGCTACAACAGCGGTTACAAAGTAACAACTTTGGGTTAATGTGGAACTAAATAAATTAACAAATGAGAGAATATATGCTTTATTCGCATTAAGATACACGTTACGCTTTATGTGTTCGGTACACAAACATTTGGGCCGTGATCAGTAAGCCCGTTGTGCTCAGAGGTCGAAGTCACCAGATTTGCGGGCCGAAGTCTCCAAAGAATGCTGTCCGAATTCACCTTGCACCGACATCATCTGTATCCGCGCTAACGGCTCGCAGACAACTCGCTCCGATCCGAGGTGGACCGTGGTCGTCGACAACAGTGTCGCTGCCTGTGTTCTACTGATTGATGGCATCAACATAGCTTCCATAATAGGAATAATGCTGGCACAACATCCTCTTTCGAAGAGATTTTAGCACCAAGATCACCCAGGGCTGCCATATTCTCTGGTCCGGATGGCAGTCGAAACAAGTTTTCTCGAAGCGAGCAAAGCTTCGTTCGCTTGAAGTTTGCTTTTTTTTCAAACAAAGTTGGCTCCATAGGGAACTTAAGCCAACTATAATATTATTCTATTCTTACTACTGTTTGCATTACAATCGAATGCCGCACAATAAACCATTTTGATGCTCGCTTCTAAACAATCGCTATCGAAGTCAACAGTATGGTGAATGAATGGAAAGTACGTCCCAGTCTCGTAGCACTTCCTTGTCATCAGTGACGTCACATTGAAGCTTGCCGATAATCGCGGGAAAAATATGTATAATCAAGCCGGGCCAGTAGAACATATTATTTGGAATTATTAAAGAATTCTAATGAATTTAATTATTTAAGATGGGTTGGCTACATTGAAAGAAGTAGCATATTTCAGATGAAACATAACTTCATTTGACTTTGTGTTTGAAGGTAATGCCACAACGATTTTGTCCATATGTGCACATACACGTATATATACATACGTATGTATGCATGCATGTACTGTGCATTGTTCCCAGTTAACCAAAGTTTTTATTTATGTAAGCTTCAAGCTTCAGTGAGAATAAATCGTATATATGATGCAGAGGATAGAACATATAAATGAGAAATCCTTTTTTAACATGCATTGGAATGAATATCGCAGAAAAAGATCATCGTCAATATCAGAAACGAAATTTATTTTCCTGCCGAGAGAAAGTTGGAGAGGGTGCATGATTTTGCCGAAAATGTACACACAGACACTTAATTTTCCGAACACATTGATAGTTACTGCACATATTATCATCACAATTAAATGACATAATTTTAGTCTTTGTGGAAGACCATGTTCTTTCTGGGAACAAAATGGGAATGGTTTGCAGAGATATACACACCTTTATTATTATATTGAAGCTACAAAGAGCGATTAGTAACTAACCTCGTCAATGGATGTCCGAGGGGCGGCTGCTTCCAGCTAAAAAAGAAAGATATTAGTGCACAATATGTCTAAACTATGGTTTATGACAAATGAACAGGCAATGTGTACCAACTTCGGGCTGTATATTGGACATAAGTGTTATATTGTGTATAAATCACCCATTAGCAGATTTGTCGCAAACTGGCAGGTCAAGCCAAGTCTCAAATCATTGACCTGCAAGATAGTTAAGTATCAAGTCAGTGACCCCCCAAGTCTCAAATCATTGACCTGCAAGATAGTTAAGTATCAAGTCAATGACCCCCCCAAGTCCAAATCACTTCTCGAGTCAAAATCTTTGAATTCCAAGTCAAGTAGTAAGTCATGAAAATTGGCGGTTAGAGTCCAACTGGAGTCACCCCCTAAAACCGTAAACAACTTTGCCTATTAGTGTAAACAGTCCCTGTTTAATTTGCATATTCTGTTCAGGACGTTGGTGCTAAGTTCATTCTTGTTCTCCAGCTATTCCATGCCCGCCGCTATCGCCGTTGTGAAGATATCCGTGATGTCTTACTCCCATCTTTGTTACGGCTTGCCTCTACTTCATTTCCCTACCACAAGGATAATCTTCAGCAGTCTTTTCCAATCCATCGTGCCTCTTCATGTGGCCAAACTTTCAGTGTTTGATGCTTGCCAACATCGAACTACCATACGGATACGTTTGTGCGGGCGCTATATCCATGATTATTTTATATCCATTTTGATTAGTATCTACGTAGCTACTGAGAACACGTGCTCGCACGGACACACGCACAACACAACACAAGACAAATGTGCATGGATACCTCCACTGCTTCTTGTTTATCCACTACCTCCGCCACTTCTGCTATCTACAAGCAGCAAAAGGAGGAATGTAATATGAGAAGTTAGACCATTTTATATTATTGCTGGCAGGCTTCATGGGATTAGCCATATGTATTGTGTGCGTGCGTGCATGTGTACGTGGCATAAATATATTACACATGGTGGCCGTCCAGCTTAGCAGTGTGCCACTGAGAATGCTCCGATAATTGTCAAATGAGGCATTTAGCATTTCACAAGTAAATACAATTGTTAACATTCACCTGATGACTAAATAATATATGCTACTCAATATACCTCCGAAATGTCAGCATCCTCTTCAAACCTTACCCCTTTCACACACTGAGTAAGAAGATCACACGCTGTTAATCAGTCATTCACCAATAACGTGTGTGCGCGTGTGCATCATAAATATGTCACACCATATGATTGGATGGTGGCCATTCAGCTTAGCAGTGTGGCACTGAGAATGCTATGGTAATTGTCAAATGAGGCATTTAGCATTTCACAAGTAAATACAATTGTTAACATTCACCTGATGATTAAATAATATATGCTACTCGAGATACCTCTGAAATGTCAGCATCTTCTTCAAACCGTACCCCTTTCACATCCTGCATAAGAAGATCACATGCAGTTAATCAATGACTCACCAATAAATCCTGAAAACAGCAAAATCTCTCTTTGTAAAATGGTGTTTCGTATGTGCATTCAACAAAAACACAAGACTATATAAAAGAAAGGTATCTACACAGAATAGTTTTAGCATATAGTTGAGGAGACTCTCCTTAAGACATGGGCAATGTCGCTAGCATGAGACCTGCCATTATATTTAACACATTTAATTCTGGTTACACTTCCAGATTGTAGGTCAGCCTGTTATTATAATTATATGTCGATGCTGAATTTATCATAATGAAATGGGATTCTAATATACTGTATATACAATATATGTAAAAGGTAGGGACAATAACATGAAACTAAAGATTATTTATCTAAACAAAATCAATATTGCTGTGACAAATTCATCAGGTTGCTAATCCAAGAACATTTTATAATTCAAACTAGTATGAGTTCGTATTGTTTTACTGCAATGCATTCTTTGATGATGTCTTCGAGCAGACATTTCTTTACAAAACTGTATCATGCCAGTACATCTTTATAAATTTTTTTATTATCCACTCTGATAATGCTATTGTCATGATTAGATGAAGCATTAAGATACCAGAGAAGTGTCTGCAACCTCCACTTGAGACTGGCTTGACCCTTTCAAACCCTGTGTCACATAAAACGTACTTCATTGTGACTAGAATTCAGACATTTCAATTTTAATACTGAGTGGTGGACTTAACCCAATTGACTCAGCGCACAGAATGTACTGGACAGCGCTAATGACTAGAATCTTGGATTTGTAAAAACATTATATTACTAATTTATTTACATACCTATACCAAATTTGTGTAACTACAATAAAAACTTCTTTGTTATGACTTCTTTGCAATTAGTTTATCTGCATTTATATATTTAATTACTTTGTGATTGGTGTGTCAATGTTCATTGTAAATCCATGGTCATATATATATATATATATATAATATTTATATATATATATATAACATTTATATATATTTCTTGATTTTAATCATTGCACAAGAAATAGGCCGTTTTTAAAATGAGCGCTTAACAAAAGGGTATATATATTCTTCTGTTCAAGGAATCTGGCACAAGCAACAAGTAGATGAAACATTATACAAACACAATGTTACGTACGTACGTCATTTAATTTGCTATGAATATAAACGTTAATAGTCAGTTGATGAATAAAAGATAGATACTGTGATACCTCTTGTTGCTCTGTTTCTATGTCCTCCTTCAATTTGTCCACCTGAAGAAGTAACAATAACAATGGACTCGAGTTGAGAATGAAACATATCTATGAGCATCAGTCTTTCCACTTACAAAAGCTCTTATGCATTGTATATAAATTTTAATGCAACAGTATTTTAGTTAAAGACAAAAAAGGTGGAAATATCTAGCGGAGGGCTCCATCTTGCAGTGGACGGACAAGGACTAGGTGAAAGGTGAAAGTTATCAAGAACTGCAGATACTGTTTTCAGGTTGTTGCTTTCATTTTAGATTAGGACACATTTTATTAGCTGGATGAAAACATGTAAACTTCTGAAGATACCTCTCCAGTGCCCCCCCCCTTCTTGCAGTTGATTGAACTCTGTCTGATCCTGTATAAGAAGATCACATAACAGCAGGTTCATTACCCAAAGAGAACAGAACACTCTAATATGTGCTAAACAGATATACAGTCAACATTTTAATGGGATGTTCTTTGAAATTTGCAAAAAGGTAGTAAACAGTATTCCCCTTTAAAACATCTCTATCATTAACTTTCTCAGTCAACACCTTTACACACTGGGAAACCTGGCAAGGACCCAAAGGTTATTANATATTAGCTGGATGAAAACATGTAAACTTCTGAAGATACCTCTCCAGTGCCCCCCCCTTCTTGCAGTTGATTGAACTCTGTCTGATCCTGTATAAGAAGATCACATAACAGCAGGTTCATTACCCAAAGAGAACAGAACACTCTAATATGTGCTAAACAGATATACAGTCAACATTTTAATGGGATGTTCTTTGAAATTTGCAAAAAGGTAGTAAACAGTATTCCCCTTTAAAACATCTCTATCATTAACTTTCTCAGTCAACACCTTTACACACTGGGAAACCTGGCAAGGACCCAAAGGTTATTACGCCAATATTTGGAAGAGTACCAATTAAACACTGCAGGGATTTTATATCTGCCCGTCCAGCTAGTTGATGGTTGAGGACATAGCAGTTTCTGATAGTCCATTCCAGTTCTGCACAGTTCTGTTAAAAAAGCTACTGGCATAAACCTTTGTACTTGCTGGTACCTAAATACATTTGTCACTGTGGCCACGTGTATTGTTATTTTCCCAAACTAGATGATCTGTCCATGTAATGATTTGTAAACCATTGCGAGGCAGCTGGTCTCTCTCCAGCACTCCCGAGACTCCCATATCGGTAACACTGCTTTCCCATATGTTGACGTTCTTTTGACCCACTACCTTTTGTATTATGCTGCTTACATATGTATGTATGTAATAATGCATACTAACTTTTGCTTTTAATGGAGCTCTTCTGCAAACATATATTTGTCTTCTGTCTTCAGCAAACAAGCTATGATTCCTAGTCTACATAATTTATTAACTATTAATTTTTATATACACATTTTCCTTGATCCTGTATTTTATGTTTATTGAAAGACATTTATTCTGTGTATTACTTACAATGATATCATTAATTAATTGTTACGCACTGATCTTTTTAAGGTTATTGTGCTGTATAAGAATTACATATATTATCTGAATAGTTTCCTTATTCCAAATAACCAGAATAGACCATCGGAGTTATCAAGAAAAAGAAAACTCAATAATCATAATACCTCTGCAGATTCCTTCACCTCCAGTTGTTGGAGCCCCTTTCCTTCCTGCACAAGAAGATCACATAGTAGCAGACTTAATTCTCATAAAGAATTACAAACTCATGACATCATCTAAAATGATAGTATTACCAATGATACACCATCAACGGTAACTAAACATTTCCATGTTTTCATCTTCGTTTCATTGTAAGCATCAAAATCATCACTTCAATTTCCTTGAAATTTTTTTTCTCCATAAACA
This sequence comes from Lamellibrachia luymesi, assembly GCA_009193005.1. Lineage (NCBI taxonomy): Eukaryota > Metazoa > Annelida > Polychaeta > Sabellida > Siboglinidae > Lamellibrachia > Lamellibrachia luymesi. Next base: position 300,935 of record SDWI01000418.1, read on the forward strand.
GAAGGCTAACTGCAACAGAACCATAAAACATAAATAGTTTTCCAGTTATGATTAGCAATGATACACCATCAATATAAATTAAACATTTCCAAGTTGCCACCTTAGATTCACTGTAAGTCACAATCATTAAAATATATCCAGACAAGAAATAATGGACTGATCAAAATACCTCTGGTGCGTCCTCGACTTGCGCTGGTTTGAAACCCAATCCTTCCTGAACAGAAAATTTATATAGAACTGCAAAACTTAAAGTTACAAAGTCTGATCATAAAATCATGTAAAAGTGTTATTTGTTTAATATTTCTGGGTGTTAATGTTGTTAATGATGTGCACATCACGTGATCCCAGTGAATGACTGACACTCATAATCTTTGTCCACGGGTATTGAAATTATAAAATGTCGACAGTTGTTCATGAATCTATATAGCTTCAATGTTGATATATCTATATAACTCCAATGTTGATATTCATAAACAGATAATGGTAAAATTGTATTTTAACAAGTGTGGCTCATTAAAACTAAACAATGTCTGGACATTAAAAAAAAATGCTAGAATAGATATAGTTTATAGGAGAGACTGGTGCTAGTTGCAACCCAAAGAGCATGATGATGATGATGATGATTTATTATAGAAACTGTGGTACAGTACTTACAATGATACGATACATACCAACATTATCATAGTTCCTATAATGAGGGTATTAAGCCACAGTTGGCGGATTTTCCGTATCAATATAAGTAATACATACATAATTCCATGGTGCAAGTAGAAAAATTGAACAAAAGAAAAACAGATTGTGAAGTTGAAAAATAGCAGAAACATAAATCACAGCAATTCTAATCTCATAAATACATGTATTACAATTGCAACAATGAATGTTAATTACATACGATATTAATATTATTTACTAATAAAAATATCTTGAGTTGAGATTTCAATGTTACAAATGCATAAGTACAATCCACTGTTTTTACCATATAATTCCATAGTTTAACACCACGGTGTCTAATAGTTTTTTATAATATGATGGATTTTGAAATAAGTACATGCAGTAGCTCAGCATGGCGTGTCACGTATTTGTAGATTTCATTATTTCTATTAAACATACTTGTCATAACTGATGGAAACATATTCTTGAAAATTTTATACATAAACAGAACTGTGTATTTGTAGATTTTTCTAAATGGTAAAATCAATAGGTTCTTAAAGAGTTAGTCTGTGTGTGCTCTGTATGGAGCTGACATAATTAAGCAAACTGCATAATTTGGTAATTTGATTAAAGAACTAAAATATGCGCTATATGCTTCTCCCCACACATATTCTACTCAGCGTTTATCTAGCTTTACTTCTAATTCCAACAGCTTTAGCTATTTTACTTTTTATGTACTGTATATGAAGATATTAGTTGGATTGGAGACCTTTTTATTCACTGACTTAAATTAAATAAATGTGTTTTACTGATATTTAACGATAGTTTATTACTGCTTAACCAAATAAAACTTTTTTGAGCTCGATTCATAACTCGTCAAGATTGGTGCCATTGACAAAAACGTAAGTCACAATCATTAAAATATATCCAGACAAGAAATAATGGACTGATCAAAATACCTCTGGTGCGTCCTCGACTTGTGCTGGTTTGAAACCCAATCCTTCCTGAACAGAAAAATTATATAGAACTGCAAAACTTAAAGTTACAAAGTCTGATCGTAAAATCATGTAAAAGTGTTATTTGTTTAATATTTCTGGGTGTTAATGTTGTTAATGATGTGCACATCACGTGATCCCAGCGAGTGACTGACACTCATAATCTTTGTCCACGGGTATTGAAATTATAAAATGTCGACAGTTGTTCATGAATCTATATAGCTTCAATGTTGATATATCTATATAACTCCAATGTTGATATTCATAAACTGATAATGGTAAAATTGTATTTTAACAAGTGTGGCTCATTAAAACTAAACAATGTCTGGACATTAAAAAAAAATGCTAGAATAGATATAGTTTATAGGAGAGACTGGTGCTAGTTGCAACCCAAAGAGCATGATGATGATGATGATGATTTATTATAGAAACTGTGGTACAGTACTTACAATGATACGATACATACCAACATTATCATAGTTCCTATAATGAGGGTATTAAGCCACAGTTGGCGGATTTTCCGTATCAATATAAGTAATACATACATAATTCCATGGTGCAAGTAGAAAAATTGAACAAAAGAAAAACAGATTGTGAAGTTGAAAAATAGCAGAAACATAAATCACAGCAATTCTAATCTCATAAATACATGTATTACAATTGCAACAATGAATGTTAATTACATACGATATTAATATTATTTACTAATAAAAATATCTTGAGTTGAGATTTCAATGTTACAAATGCATAAGTACAATCCACTGTTTTTACCATATAATTCCATAGTTTAACACCACGGTGTCTAATAGTTTTTTATAATATGATGGATTTTGAAATAAGTACAAGCAGTAGCTCAGCATGGCGTGTCACGTATTTGTAGATTTCATTATTTCTATTAAACATACTTGTCATAACTGATGGAAACATATTCTTGAAAATTTTATACATAAACAGAACTGTGTATTTGTAGATTTTTCTAAATGGTAAAATCAATAGGTTCTTAAAGAGTTAGTCTGTGTGTGCTCTGTATGGAGCTGACATAATTAAGCAAACTGCATAATTTTGTAATTTGATTAAAGAACTAAAATATGCGTTATATGCTTCTCCCCACACATATTCTACTCAGCGTTTATCTAGCTTTACTTCTAATTCCAACAGCTTTAGCTATTTTACTTTTTATGTACTGTATATGAAGATATTAGTTGGACTGGAGACCTTTTTATTCACTGACTTAAATTAAATAAATGTGTTTTACTGATATTTAACGATAGTTTATTACTGCTTAACCAAATAAAACTTTTCTGAGCTCTTGATTCATTTGCAAATAGAACAGGAAAGAGGATATTTGTTACATTGTTAAATTATGTTGCATACGTTAAATATTAGCATATTGCACGATTGCAATCCATAAACCATTGCATTGCTGTAACATGACTAAAACTTAACTACTTAACTGCAATTCGTACACAGCATTTGGTCAAATTATATTTTTTTTAAATATATTAAAAGTAAAACATGTTTGGACAGTCAAGATGTTAGAATATACATATATATATATATATATATATATATATACATATGTATGTATATATATGTGTGTGTATATATATATATACCGGTATATATATATATATATTTGTATATATATATATGTATATTTCTCAGCCATAAACTATATATATATATATAGTTTACACTATATGTATATATATATATATATAGTGCCTGCACAGGGCAAGAAAGAAATACACACATGCACACACATATACAGATTATGTACAGCAGAAATGACAACGACTTCTGCTAAGAACAAGTTTGTGTGACACCATAGAAAGCGAAATGAGAAAATGTTGACTGATCAAAATACCTGTGATGAGTCATTTTTCTCGTCTGATGTGATAAATCCTCCCTAAAAACACCACACGATAGCTTGCATGTTCACTACTTTCACATAATGCGGACAAAACTGCCTAGTGTACCGGCAGAGCTATACAGAATTGCATAAAAAGGTTATGTTTTTTTCGCACTAAATTAATGTGACAAAGTCAGAGGCGTGGGCAGAGTCCCCGTGGGCATCATGACAACATGCATTGTATGGGAGACCGTGGCAGAAATAACACGGGCAGTTTGTACCAGTGGGCCTAGCAGCAAGAGTTGTGATCCAATGTTATTCACCAGGTGTCACTACCATGCCCTGGTGGTACATTATATATCTGTCATACCATCCAAGAATTTATACTAATTGCAGAAGGATGCCATACAGCTTTGCGGGGTCAAATTAAAAATATGAATTGTTTGAGGATTTCATAAATCAAGGTAAGCCCGTTAAGCACTTTGAACTACTGAGGTCAAAAAAGAGTTTTTAGGTCAGTCTTAGAAAGTACCATAATAGTGCCTAAAGAAAATGTTTGTGATATGGTGAGAAATGTTTAGTGTATGCCTGTGGGGTTGGTTGTAGAAGTAGAAGGGGTATGTTGTAACAGCATTACAACAATGTTGCCATTCCCGTTAATAGTAATATTGCCACCCACCAACTGGAGGACATACTAGAGCTGCTACAACATCATCTGCAATGAACTAAGATATGTGCAAGTAGTTTCATTTCCCTGCTCACATACTGTGTTTGGTAACTAGACATAAATAGGCAGAATTTGTTTCACACGTGCAGTCTAGCTACATATAACTCATGCTGATCACAAATACTTTATTAGTGTGACCCACTTATCATGCTGATGTTACAACTTACCCCGAAGTGCGTTACAATTTACCCCGATTTAGGCAAGTTGTAACAGCTTGGATCAGCCCACGTTTATTGAATTGCCAGTTTACTTGTGAATGAGACACCAGGTAACCAGCCCCGGTGCCCCTATACGCGCAAGGGAAACGATATCCTATATCGGTATAACATTTTTATCTGTTATATATTTATGTTTATTCACTTTATGTATGCAATGATATATGGGTTTATATCCCTAAATAAAATTTATATTATCTTATCTGTAAACACATTAAGCTATAATACACAGATTTATATAAACATCATTTCTGTATCAGTATTTTTATGCAAATGATTTATATTAGTTAATTATTCTGAATGACGTACTCAGCCAAGGTGGAACACTGATTGTCTGAGATACAATTGGTCCGTATTGCCAATAATAAGACAATGTCAACAATATTATTTTACATTTTTTTATTATTAAGATATTATTTCAACACATTCCAGACAGACATACTGTATAGGTTATGTGACAAGCCACTAAAATGTGTCTTCCATTTCAGTTTATTGTTCGATATAAAATCACAAAAACGGAAATGGTTCTGATAATAAACTTAGATTTGACACACCATTAGTAATTTTTTTTTACTAAACTAAGATTTCTTAGGTGCAACATTTGTCTCAAAGTAAGAAAGGAATGTGTAAAATATAATAAATATTCCTTGTAAGTGTCCGCATCCTTCACAATCTACACAATTAGATCAAGTTAGGCAAATGTCTTTACAAAATGCAGTTTAATTTGTCAATAGCTTTATCCCAGACTCAACAAAACACACACGCATGCGCATGCGTGCATGTGTGCTTTGTTGAGTCTGGGATAAAGCTATTGAAAATTTAATATATGTGTGTGTGTGCGTGCGTGTGTGCATGTGAGTGTGTGTGTGCTTTGTTGAGTCTGGGATAAAGCTATTAAAAATTTTAACTGTGAGAACGAGTACTTCCTGATATCCAATCTACACTGATCCTTTACTAATTTTACTTAACTTACTTTACTAATTAGCATGACATGCTTAAAACCATTAGAACACATTGTGTTATCCTGCAAAATAATCACATCACAAACGCAGATATTCACTGTGAAAAACTATGTTAGCTATTGTGACAAATGGATTTACAATATATTAAACATTTTAAATATTCACAGATTACACACGTCTCTTCTTTCGTGTACAGCAATGACATAACCACTTATTTGTACACCTGTATGTTTTTTTCTTGTCTGCATATTGCATTTTCACACACGCACGCACGCACGCACGCATGCACACATTTGCACCATCTTCTATTTTTACAAGAAAGGAAACATACAACAATGCAACACATTTCCCTGTTATTTCAGATATTGCGTAAAACAAAACCGACAGAGTTTAGTTATTGGCCTGCAACAAAATCGTTATTCGTTCACTGCAAACAAACATAAATGATCTCAATAACAGCGTGTATCTAATGGTAGTCTACACACCACAACAACCCGCCCGACATCACCCCACACACGCTCAATCCCTCGCCAATGCACGCACGCACGCACGCATTTGCCATATCTTTCAGGAAGCAAACAACAGTACATACACCTTGCTGGTCATCATCACTTTTCTTTTTCTCTGCCGACTAAAGAAATAAAACAGACAGTTACTGGCCTACAATAAAAGTTATTATGTTCACTAGAAGCAATTTGTAGTAGACGTGATCCATTTCACACTCAATCACCACACATACATCACACCACATCACCCCACACCACACTGCATCACTCCATATCATCCACTATTAAATCACCCCACATCACACCACCCCACGTCACCCCACACAAAAAAAAAAACCACACCACCCCACATCATATCACTCATCTTATGAATGCAGTTGCCATATCTTTTATGTTAACAAAGGACGGAAGTAGACAACAGTACATACATCTTGCTGGTCTTCATCACTTTTCTTTTTGTCTGCCGACTAAAGAAATAGAACAGACAGAGTTTAGTTACTAGCCTTCGATAAAATCAAGCTATTACATCACTACAAGCAATTTGATGTAGACGTGGTCCAATTCACACTCAACACTTCATCAACACACGCATGCACGCACAAACAAATGCACACACAAACGCACACACAAACGCTCACTTAATCGCTCACTCATTCGCTCACTTACTCGCTCACTTACTCGCTCACTCACTCGCTCACTCACTCGCTCACTTACTTGCTCGCTCGCTTGCTCACTCACTCACTCATTCGTTCACACATTCACACGCATGCACGCATTTGCCATATCTTTCATGTTAACAAAGGAAGGAAGCAAATAACAATACATACATCTTGTTCTTCTTCAGCACTTTTCTTTTTGTCTGCCGACTAAATAAATAGAACAGACAGAGTTTAGTTACTGGCCTTCAATAAAATCAAGCTATTACGTCACTACCACCAATTTGACGTAGACGTGATCCAATTCACACTCAATCCCCCACCGATACTCAAACACACACACACACACGTGTGCACACACAAACACACACGTTCAGTCACACGCTCGCCCACTCACTCACTTGCTTGCTCACTTGCTCGCTCACTCACTCACTCATTCACACATTCACACGCATTTACCATATCTTTCATGTTAATTTCTTTTTGTCTGCCGACTAAAGAAATAGAACAGAGTTTAGTTACTGACCTTCAGTAAAATCGAGTAATAACATTCACTACAAGCAATATGACGTAGACGTGGTCCAATTCACTCAAACCCCCCCCGCATATACACACACACACACCACACCACACCACATCACATCACATAACACTACAACACCTCTCAATACATCACCCTACAACATCACCCACTCCAAATTACCCCACATCACATCATACTACCAAAAATCATATCGTATCACACACGCACACACGCACACACAAACGAATGCACGCACGCACACTCAATTGCACGCTCATGCACTCGCTCGCTCATGCACACACGCACGCGTCATATCGTCCATGTTAGTAAATAGTAAAGCTTCTTAGCACACAGAAACAGGTCGATTGTTCAGATTATGATACAAGTATCAACGTTGGCACACATGTGCTATGACATGTTCTAAGACAAATGAGAGGTGGACACCAACGTAATTTGCCTTTCGAGGGGGCGTAGCACCATATTCAAAATGGCCACAATGAAATTCAGAAACAACATTTCTTTGGGTGTATCTTCTCTTTTAATTAAACTTGTTTAGTGGCTTAAAATGCTAGACTATGGTTTTGGTACACGAGGAATTAAATGTGTCCACCTTGGTAAGTGGCTCGTTTGTAATATTCCAACAGCGATGCCTCTATCAGAGGGATGTTTTCTAGGGATCTTGAGCCCTGTGTGAACAGATGATTCCTGGCTTCATTCGCTGTCTCCAGTCCACACGTTCTACTGTACAGCAATACTGTGAATCTCTGGATGGTTTGCAGTTCAGCTAAATGGACCTTAGCTGGTGCTGCAGCAAGATTCAGAAGGGATTTTGTCAGCGGCTCGAACATTTTCCATACGTCCCGGCACGTTTTCTTTCCCCGACCTGTGAAGGATGAAATAATGTCACACCCAGTCAAGTTGTGGAATAGCAGGAGAGTTGCTGCCTTGCACATCCCACAATTTGATGCAATTTTGTGAGCCCCTGTGTGCCCCTACATAGCTCTGAAATTTCCAATAGGATGACTACTGAAACGGCCAGTACTACTACGTTAGTGTCCACCGTTCGAATGGTAACTTTCCTGTATACTTAGGCTACATGTAACATTATCCTAGTGTCCGCCTCCTCGTGGGTGCATGGCTCTAGTCTGGTTGTGTCTTTGTTGACCCGCATGAATTTCACACTTGTGTCAAAGGTGTTGTTTCCTTTCCGATGTGATCGGCCAGGAAGTTGAACAGCTCCGGCCTTCTTGTTGGAATCAACCTGGAGGAATGACTGTCAGTTTCTAGGAAGTGGTGTTGTTGCCATAACTCATCTATGTTGCCCGGTTATCTTACTTTCTCGAGTGTTTAGCTTGATGATGTTCTTTATATAGCGGTCCCACATTATGTCCAACATATTGACATTCTGCAAACGTCGTCGGATGTAGTGCATGAATACGCCCACTGCACAGTCATTGAAGTTGGTTCTGACACCTTTAAGTGGTAGGATGTGTACGATGGCTGCACCGTCCAACACTTCAGCATCCACAACCTGGTCACAACCAGGAACTACTTGGTCTGGTGCTGCTAGTTGTAGGCATCTCAAAAGACCTGACTTTGTGCAGTGGCAGACTTCCCATGTTTGAGATTGATGGAGGCAGACCTGGTTTTCATGGGCGAATAACTGATATTTCCGCTGCATGATCGGTAATATACGCAGCTCAAATGCTGGCCGCTGCATTTCCCCGAGCCCCTTAAAACAAAAACGGTCGCTTATTAGCTTAGATGATATTACTACAGTTACTACAATATTATGTAAGTAGATATTGCCTAATAGGCCAATTCACCTGATCAATTTTAATTGTTCTATTTCATACAAAATGGGTGCTATTTTGCATATATGCAAAAAAGGTAATCATCCAATCACATCAACTATTATCTTAATCGATTTCTCGTGTTCCAAAACCAAAGCAAGCATTTTAAACCACTGCATTTTTTTAATTAGAAGTGAAGATACACCCAAAGAAGTGTATTTTGGAATTTTATTGCGGCCATTTTGAATATGGTGCAAATTTCGTTGTGGTAAGTTTTCTTAGCACCTGTCATAGCACATGTGTGCCAAATTTGGTGATTGTATCACAATCTGAACAATCCATATGCTAAGAAGTGAAGTGAAGTGAAGGAAGTTTATTTGTTTAGATCATACATACAGGCAACTAACAGTTTGTAGGCCCCTACATATTTTACATAGTTTTGAATGATCCAGGGAGACCTGCACTAAGACCTGAGAGATCGCTATCATGCAAGCCTCCCTATGACTACATATGATACAGTAATCATTATCAGTGCTGCTTGACTAGAGTGTACATATAATTACATAAACAGATGTGGAGTTGCTAACTTTGCCTACAAATATAACAGTGCTAAATTAATATACTAACAGTGCTAATATTAACATTACATATAGTGCAAATAATGTGAATACTATTTTTTTTAACATGTGTGTAAATGTGAATAGAATGTGAATCGAATATTATTATCAAGTAATAATTACAGAGAAGTTAAATAAGACAGAAAAAAGATAAATACATTATACTTGTAAAAGCACAATTCTATTCTAGACCGTAAAAATAATACATCAGTTCAAAATTTTTAATTTAAAAATTGTATTGCGAGGAACCAACTTTTTTGATAGTATAGTGGTACTAAATGAATATTTGGTGTAATATTATATTAGTCATGAATTCATTTTTGTACCTCAATTTTTTTTATCGCGTGTACGTCAACAATATCCATATTCACATGTTTTAAGCCCACCCACCCACAACGTTGCTACAAAGCCTTTAATGCAGTTTATCATGATAACAATGACGATGGCATACCATGCATTTCTAAGCTTCAGCTGGCATATTCTTTCTGCATTAATATTACATTCTGAGTCATATTTACTTATGATATATTTTTTTGAGTAATTCACACAGCCTTGATAGGAATGGGTGTTAATTTTCTCGATGGCAATTTGTGGAAGAAAGTTTGTTTGAAGTAATTGTGGCATTGTGTGTATGATACAAAGACGGTTGTATATTGTATTAGTGTGCCTTTCTCTACTTAAGGACGGAAGCGAACAACAGTATGGGAGACCGGGGCTAGTTGTATACAGGCATACATGCTAAGTATCCCGGATTCGCAGGAAATCTATCAAATATCCTGTTCTCTCGGATGGGAGAACAAATCTCCCGGATTTCTGATGAAATCAAAAATATGTTTGTGCATGTGGCCTAACAAAACACCGTCAATCCCTCCCTTTACTCACGTTACTGTATACAAACATGGAGACCATATCGTAAGAAGGATATAGATACGCTTGAACGCATACAAAGGAGAGCAACTAAAATGATTCCAGAACTTAGAGACCTTAGTTATGAAGAACGCCTGAAAGAATGTGGTTTAACAACTCTAGAGACAAGGAGGTTAAGAGGAGATCAGATTGAAGTTTTTAAGATATTGAATGGGTATGAAAATATTGATAGAAATATGTTTTTCTCACTCAAGAAGGATAGCAGAACTAGAGGACATGAGGTAAAATTAGTAAAGGATCAATGTAGATTGGACATCAGGAAGCACTCGTTCTCACAGAGGACAATAAATGAATGGAACAAATTGTCTACAGATTGTGTAACTGCTAGCAGCGTGAATATGTTTAAAAACAAGGTTGACACATATCTCAGGAGGGCGGGTTATAAGCAGATGAACATTGTTGGACTCTCGATAAGCCAATGGCTTCCTTGTCCACTTGCCATCTGGGCCTTTGGCTTGGATGGCAAATCTTGTTAAATCTTGTCCTCAACAACAACAGGGGTTATTTCAATCAAATTCCGTGCAGAGTTGACAAGGAAAACTTAGCTAAACAGTATCCTTGTGGTTTGCCTACCACTGAAGTTATTTATACGGTTTAGACGAACGAACCCCCATTATCGCCCACACGTGCACATCGAAACATCTCTATCACCATCACGCACGCGCACATATCTCCATATCTCATAGTTGAATTATGCAGGCATGTTTGGGGGCCCAAGGAATGGTTCGTACATTTTAAGTTTTTTTTCGAACAGGGACATTTAGCCACTCAGAGGGTGGGTGACATATTTTTTCCCGTTTTTATTCTCATTTATATAATCGTCCACTTTTGGCATATGGTTCTACATAAAACATCACGAAAACAAAACTTCTCAACATATTTATTTCATTTTTATTTTATTGTAAAGAAGTGATCTGGTAGCAGAGTGAAACTGTTTTATCTTTAGTTTATGTTTTAATTAAATAAAAATTTGACTGATATAGGTGGAACTTTCAATCATCTGTCGTCACGGAGCTACTCATTTATGGATCCCACTAATAAAAACAAATGAGGATATATGCTTATTAGGGCATGCACGCTTATTAGTTCGAATGATGTAACATTCAAATAATAATACATAATATAAATATCTTATACTGTATAACATGATTTTACAAAAACAACCTTAACAGATTGTAATGTGACTGCATGACGACTTAACGTAATTTACCTGCTCATTAGTCTGTTCCTGTGTTTCATCAAGCTGTAAATAAATAAATTAATAAACTCAGTTATTTTAGAAACATCTTTAACATGATAACAAATTAGGTAATGACATGCTGTAACTACTGGTGAATCATCTTCACCAGCCTGTAAGTTAATAACGAAGATTCTTCACCAGAGCAACTCTACCAGTGTTTTAAAACAATACGTCTAAAAATAAATTATAAATCGTATATGTACTGCTTGGTTAAGATATACTGCGATATACAGGCTTGGGTTCAAATGCAGTTGCATTTGAATATGTCGCATTTGCATTAATCATGGAAATATGCAAAACAGTAGTATGTCGACCTACACAATTTTGCTTGTTGTGTTTCAGTAAGTTAATAATAATAATATTATAAGTAATAATATTGAAAAGTATATAAAATTTCCAGTTCTAAGCACATAAGAATGACCTAAAGAAAGAAAACAATGCTGCATTAGTTAATATACTAAACATACGTAAACATAATTGCTACTGAAAATGGTCTGATATATTGCAGCCATCCTCACCGGCCCAGACATCAGAACATTCTGGGAATAATCCAGCCGGGTAATTTCTGCACAAAAGCAGTTGTAAATTAAATGTTCAGTTATTTACACTTATAATAGCTTCAAGACTTGTCTTAGTTAGAGCCACACATTTTGAGGTGGAATGGTCATTTGTGTGCACGTATGTAGCTGTATGTTGTTTAGAAACTGAGGAAGAAAAAGCACTACTTCGTATGACTTTATTACACATAGTAATATTGTAATGACACCCTCAGGTAACAGTAACAAAACATTTATCAAAAACAGTGTTGCCTGCAAACCTATCTTCTTTTCTCATCAAATTCAAATTACATTCAATCATGTTACAAAATATATGGACGCGCTACTCAATCTTTTTTATATATACATATAAGGATAATTTATAGATGTATTTACACTAACCAAGTTTTGTAGTCACACTATAATATCACAATAAACAGTAGGAACAATATTACCTTCTGTTGTTTTCATTACAATGCACTAGCAAAAGACAACTTCCACACACTATGACTGCATAAACACATGACGCAGTCGCGTGAACTTACTACCTGCCTACACAAGCAACACAGAATACAATGAACAGAGCATGAGCACAGAACCACAAACGTACAGCACTATACGAACAATTTCATGTCACTGTAAAATAATTAAATAAATTATACTTAATTACAGTGAAGATATGTAGATGTTGAGTTAGTTCAGAGGAAACACATTTAAGCTTCATCAATCCGATACATAATAAGCAATTTGTGCTGGGAAATGTATATATCATGATTTCACTATGACAATAAAAGTGGACGTTGACTGCTATGCAGGATGCCCATCTTGGCCGCCAGTTATTGTAGCAATTATTTGTCCACGTTCTCTGCCCCTTCAGCGTCGGCTTTTTCCTGCAAAAAAATGAATTCATTACACTTAGCTAAGCTTAACTAGACATAGAGCAGCTTTTTTAATAGGCCATCAATTGATGCAGATGATGAGCTGAAATAAACAACATGTGCTGGAAGTGAACGGTCATCTATATTGAAGCTGCATCATTCTCAAATGAAGTGGTATGTTAACCTTAACTGTTGCAATTAATCTATCAGTCTTCATTGCAATACAAGTTTAAACTCCCTTTCTTAAATAGAAGCCACAGTATTTCTAAAAGAATGTTGCATCTTAACTAAAATAACACCTGTAATTATGTGCAACTTAATGTAGTAACATTATAAAACTGCAAAAAATTCAACATCAATTGTACATACACCATAGTGAATACAATACAGTCATGTTTTAATGATACTGTCACGTGTTAGTAATAATAATAATAATAATACTAACTCTATTTGTATTAAAATGTGTACAACACAATTAGAAAAATATGTGTTAGTTACACTCACCTGATTTTCACCTTCTTCATGAGTCTCAAGTATTGGTGATTCCTGAATAGTCAGAAATAAATATTACTAAACTTTATTAATTAAATTAATGTATTATTTATTAATTATCTCATTAATTAGACATATTATTTAACCCACTAACTAACTAAACATCAAACATTAAAATTTCTACGTCACAATACATTCTTATATAATTATAGTTTGCTCGAAGAGGATAGGTGAAAACTTTACCTTCTTGGAATCCTGTTTTTCCTCATCCTGGGGCACAGTAGCTGCCTCCTCTTCCTTCTTCCTCTTCGCCTCCTCTGCTTCCTTCTTCTTCTTTGCAGCTTCAATGATCTGGAAGAATTCCTTCTCAGCTTCCTCCACCAGATTGGCATCTTCATACTCTTCCTCAGGGACCTCTTTCTCAACATCCAACTACAACAAACAAAGTCAAAGGTGACCAATTACAAACGTGACAATAAATTTAAGTTTTTCAAAGGACATGCCTACAACGAATACTAAAGATACACTGGCAAATGAAAGTGTCAAATGAAAAGCGCACGTATGACATCAATATCAGAAGTCATAAAAATCAGATGACGAAGATGGATTGGCCACACATTTAGGAGAGATGGACAAGATTTGGTTGTGTCCAGATGTTGAGTGCACTGCATAATAGTCGTGTGCGACATCCAACCAATCGGTCCTGTGTACCTTTGATAATATAACATTTGAAAAACCTACGTAACACATTATGATCACTGTTATCATTATATTCATGTCTGACATATTTACCTTGTCAGTTGTTCGTGTTCGTTCCTTCAGCCTCAGCTCTCTGTGGCGGGCATCCAATATTTTCTCTCTCCTCGTCTCACGCTCAAACATCTGACAAGAAACCATCAAATGTAATAAATTTTGACAAAAAAAAACATCTTTATTTCAACATTGCACTGCTTTCTGAACAATATTTTACTACATGTAATATCCAGCTCAATATTTAATTTACATCGACATATTTGGTAGCAAGTTGTTTAAAATGTTAACCCATTCTGATGAAAATATACGGTACCATCAGCTACTGACACCAATAATATGGATTTCACTATATATGTTGTCTTCAATGTGAAAGATATTTATTAGATGCGTGCAAGATACATACAGCAGTGACTAACGCCTTCTCATTGCGCTGCAATGTGTAGACACTCTCTGAGAGTTCCAGCAGTGTAGTTGTGCCATTTTGAGAGCCTGTTGCGATCAAGCGACCATGTTCCTGCACACGGATGCTGTGCAGGGCTTCATCGCACACCTGAAGCAGACACCATCAACACATGAATAAATGCTGAACGTCCATGCACCATATCAAGTGCATACCTGACAAGCCCTACCATATGTTGTCATTCCACTGCTCCACAGTGCCAGTTGCATCCTGCCTATGGTACATATATGCATCACATCTTGCATACACCAGAAACACACCATGATACATCAGGCATACTCTTGGATATACCTGACACACTCGAATACACAAAAATACACACACAATCACACGCACACATGCACGATGGCACGCTCGCACGTACTCACACACACGCGCACACACATGTACCTGTAGACTGAGGATTGGGTCATTCTGCTTGAAGATGTAGTCCCAGATGTCCAGTGTGCCATCCATCTTTGTTGTGAAGAACACGGCTGGACGAGTTGGACTCCAACAGCCATCAGTCAAGTAAGCTTGGTGGTACCTACAGTTGCAGAGAATCCATAAAATCAGTTTGGTCAATCTTTGACTAGTAATACTACTAACTAATGAAGCAAAGAAGATCCATTATCCAAATATACTTTTCGAAAAGCAATTGTTTTAGACAGAAGGCCATTACACTGAATTACCTGAAAACCTGTGCTATGAAGAAACACCATGTTAATATGTATATACTAAAGAAAATATGCATTTTTAGGATTAATAGAATGCAAAAACTCACTTTGTCCACATAATTGATGATTCCCTGATATCTTCAGACCATATCTAAAACAAGTTCGGAGCAATATGTCATAACGAGTCACACACGCATCTGTAAGATAAAACTATTTGATACCACTTCAATGAGGAAGAAACCTGAAACTTTACTACACAAATGTCTACATTATAATAATAATATCAGCCATATGAAGAGAAGAATATTAAAAACAGGTGACAAATTTGTTGTGCAGCTCAAGGATATACTATCCCTGCATTACATGATGTTGACAATGACTTGTTGTATAATAAAAAAATAAACTGATAAAATTGCTTAATATTACAGTTGGTTGATTACTGGAGATTATTTAATACGTCACACTATTGAGTATCTCATGTGACATAACTATCTCCAGTTTTTAATTTTTATAAACTTTGACAACAAGATACACACTCTGGCTGTCCAGTCTCCGACTGTGAGGAAGTTCTTCACAAAGAATGGATTCCTCTGTAGTGCGTAGACCGGCCCATGATGACCTGGATAGACAGCCACTATCTTCTCTCCAGGCGTCTTTGCCTTGCGGTTGCATGAAATGACGCCTCCCTGTTCCGTTCCCACCATGAACTTGGTCGGCTGACAACACAAAGCAACCAGTTCAATAATGACGTCTATATCTCTCACAACAACGTTTTGTTCCTAAAACTAAGTTTAACCCGGGCAAGTGTGCTCTCTCTGTAGCTGTGCCTTAAACATGGAATAAATCGCTTAAACAATCATCTGACACTATAGCTACCTTTCGCAAAAAACTCAATATTACTTTTTCGAAATTCCATTTTCCACCTTAAATCCTTGGCCTTCCCTATCTCTGATGATGACTTCATGAAGATTCACAAGGATTAGGTGCTATGGAAGTTTAAGTATTATTATTAGTAGTAGTAGATTTCTAATGACATCCCTATTTTAAAAAGAATTGTTCTGTAATAGACAAAAACAAAAATGTCCATGCAGAGTATTGTTCACTGGCAGTTTAAACAAACATCCAGGAAGATTGCGTTTAAATTAATTTGCTTACAATGGTTGGCTCGTACTCCAGAACCATCGCCCCCTGTGCTTTGGTTGGATCTTGTTTCTTCGTTGGATCAAGGTAGAGACTTTCCGTTGGTTCTCCCAGTTTCCTGATATCCCACCATAGAACCTACAAACAGTCATTCATGCTCATTACTGGAATACATAACATATACTGCGGGAATGATTCACTAACTGTACATAACGAGGTATTTCGGTAATATTGCAAAATAAAATCAAAATTGCCAGTTTTGACCAATATATGTTCACAATTATTGTCATTCTATTGTAATATCATTGCCTCTATTAGTGTGGCATGATAGCTTGGCGGTAGACAGTGGCTCAAGACCACCTGTTGCTATTTTGAAGCTTGGGTAGTTTCGTTCACCCTACAGCCTGTGTCTTTTGGAAGAGACATTAAAAGCTGTTTGTCCCTTCTACCTGGTGTCCATGCTAGGGGGAGTAAAAGATCCCACACAGGGGGTAAATGTGTAACCTGTCATGGAATCACCAAATCTAGAGAAGGAAAACTCTAATAAACCATGCTGTAGCAGTTGTGACCACAGTAATCATTACAACAACAAAATGAATGAATGTGAACCAAAATGGAGGCCACTGTGGTTCAAGGTAATCCATTCGACATATCATCTCCACTGTTGTTGTTGTAAGTATAATTAAAATTATTATTACACATATGATGTCATAATTATTGTCACTGCCAGTGACCAACACATCACTATACAACAAAATTGCCAAATGGAGCACAACATATTTTATATAGGTATGTCTATTATATTGTTGGATCTCACCCGTCCATCTGTAGAAGTGGAGAAGCATTCAGTGCCTGTCTTTGACTGGATCCAGATAGTCTTGTAGGCAGGATCTCTATGGCTGTGCTCTATTGGGGATATTTCCACTGGCTGTGAGCCTTTTCGGGTGTCCCAAAAACCTGTCAAAGCCACAGAGAACACTCAGAACTGCAACTGGCATTTACATTTGACTGGCATAGTTAAATAAACAGAGAATATTGGTTTTGAACATAAAAAAATATATTTATATATATTAAATATACTTTTCAACTAAACATTGTTAACATATGTCAATATATTATACATATTATTTATTAGTTTATTGTCATTGTACTGCTATATTGTGCTATATTTATTTTAAATAATTTTTATTAGTACATTAATAGAACTTTAATCTATTTATTTGTTTATATAGCAATGCTAGACCACATTATTAATTTCTTAAATGCTGTGAACTGTTACAAACAATCTTATACCAGGTGTTATATATCAAATAAAATATATTTTTATTATTTACCACACTGATCACTTACCAATCTGACCATTGTACTGGCCACCGAGCAGAATGTGGGCATCTTTGGGGTTGTACTCGACACACACGAGAGGAGACGCAGGCTTGATGACCATGTCCGGCTTATTTGGGTTCTCTAACACAACACAAACAATAATTTCATAGTCATTAAGTTCATACTGATTAGTACACATTTCTAATAACATTACCATAAATGACACTTATGGTCTAGATTAAGTGTACCTCTGATACTGAGTAGTTTGACTTTAAAGGCACACAATTTGATCTTTTTTTATTGTTATATAGTATAAACTATATCTATTGTAACACCTTGACTCCCCAAATGTGTGTTAATTAACAACACACAAACTGTTGTCTATTTATGTATCGATCGTGTTTCACTGCTTGCTGAATTGCAAGGTAGATATTCATGAACAGACAAAGGTCAAATTATATTTTAAAATAGTGGCTCATTAGGTTTACAAACATTTGGTTGGTAGATGTTAGGGTAGACATAGTTTATGCTATATAACATGATTTTACAATAAAAGCAATCAGACAGTTTAGCCTTGACGAGGAATTTTGTGAGATCAGATCTTACTTCTATATATTTACACAACAATACCCATCATGTAAACATTCAACACTATGAAAAATAATTGGATACTGAGGTATGGTAGCAGTAATGTTGCTCACCTAGATACAGGAATATTTCACTGCGCATAAGAGATCTGAGACTCAGAGAACGGGAGAAACTGGCACGAGATCTAGAGAGATGGAGATTAACAAGTTGTCAAGACTGTGGAAAAGAATTTATGATGTGACCCCCCCACCCCATAAGAGATTAAGGGGAACAAGAAAGGAATTTAGGGCATCATTACTGGCTGTCATAAAACTTTTCTTATTATTTCACTGCATTGACTGACACTGAAGACTCACCAATGTCCCAGATGAATGAGTCGAAGCTGGTATCAGGAGAGGACATCTGGAACTCTAGGATGCAGTAGGCAACTGCCAGCTTCTTTGCTCCATCTGGGAACCATGAGATGTGTGTTGCCGTCCGTTTCAGTTCATGTGGGTCTCTAATAAGCAGACAAGGTTTCTATGTCAATATGCATCAGACCTTTGAAGCATTTGGAATCTCTAAGTGTCATATTGCATCCAATATAAGAAGATGACTTTTTTTTATCTAGAGTAGAATTAGTAGAATTATTACTAAATGAGGTTTATATCTATCAATAATAAAAATCTACTACTATCTGTGATAATTCAGGGCATGGAATCAGTTTATTACATACAGCATGATTGATTTTGACTATAATATAACATTAATAATATATAAAATACTGCTATTGCGCTAAAATCCTCTGGAGACCCAAGCTTGGCAGCACACCAAAACAAAAGTGGTTAAGCAGTTCATAGTCGATAAGCAGTTCCAGTTGTAAACAGTTGCTACGTACACTGAGTTAAAGCATGAAAAATACAGCCTATTAAAATCGGTGTACCACATGACTTGCTGTACCTGAATACATTGATTGTCTTTGCTGATGGTGGCTCGTCAATTGCATCGACGTCAATATCAACGAAATACTCCTCGTATATGTCAATGGCATTGTTTTGGCGGATGCAGTGTTCCATTGCCTGCACACAAACAACACTGATTCAAAATAATGTGTCTAATTTGAAAAAAATGTAAATGACAAATCTCAAGATTGTATAATGCCTACAATTTACAATACAATGACAATAAGCATGTTACGTATATAGCAACACTGCCTCTCTAAATTAACATAGGTTGCTAAATGAAAAGATACATATCATAGTTTAGCAACAAAATGTTAAAATTAAGTAGATACATATAAATTAATGTTCAAAGTGGTAATTTTGTAGTACACAGTAGCAACATTGACATGAAGAGAGCCACATAAGAGTGGTCTAAATGGTTTTGTAAATATAAAAAAATCAATAATCCAAAAACAATTTAGATAGATAGGCTTAACCCTACCCACCAACACTTTTATTTGTAAAAAAAAAAGGAAAATGGAGGCATTATATATATGCAGTGAATGGAAAGCCAATTATGGAAAAATGTCAATTTCCATTTTTGTTGGACCCTTGACCCACCGACATGCATCCAATTTTTATTATTTGAATTCTTTTATATTTACTAAATACCAAAGTATGACATATTATGGAGTGCATGTACAAATTCATACTTTGGAAATTCCACCTGCTGCATTGTCTCAAAGTAAAGTTGAATTATGATAACTGATGCTGCACAGTCCAACTCACCCCTCCAAGTTGGTTGATGGTGTGCACGTACATCTCATCCTTCTCCACTTTCTTGCGATACCTTGTCACCTGTTCGATCTCAGCATAGTTGACGTCCTTTGGCCAGCCCCCCTCTGTGTGGTTTACACCGTGCGAGTCTGTCTCGAACCGCTCTGTATTCACCTGGCAATATAATAATAATAGTAAGAAAACTTCTGTTGTGCCAAAATTCTTGGAAACCTGAGTTCAGGGGTGCATCAAAATGAAAGGGCTAGGCAATCTCGAAATAGGTATACAATGTTAAAGTTGCCAACAGATGGATGAATATACTAAGGAGTTTCTCATACACTCTGATATAAAGTGCTGTGAATATGAAATTAAGAACTTAGTATATAGATTTATGTGTAGACGTGATAGGTCAGATATATATTATATGGATATAGTATATGGATACACTAACAACTAGTTTACGGTTTTCATCCAGAAAAACACTGGAATAACTTACTATATCTGGATATTTTACAGAAACAACTGTATCAAATGTATACAGCAGCACATGATTGTGTATTATTTGTAATGTCTGCTTAACAATAACCTATGGATCTTAGATTCAGACGTAGGATGTATATATCTGCTCTGTTGAGTGAAGAATAAAGATGTTGAATTTAACATGTCCATGCACTGACCTCATGCTCTGACATCTCCTGCACGCATTGCGTGCCTCTGTCCACTGGGTTTCTCTCTATGAAGTTCTCAGCCAGGGATGGGTCTGGGGGAATGTCGACATGAAGCTCAGCCGGTCGGTCAGAGAAATTGCACTGCCGGCCAAACTCAGCCCTCTTCTTCGTGTACACGTACACAATCTCCATGGTGACTGTGTGGATGTTACTTCTGTAGGTATAAAAACAGCAATTAATTAAACAGAAATTATCAAATATTGTTGATATATTTTAATTTTATTCACAGACAATTTGTTAATATTTCTTATGTTTTAATTATTTTGTTAACCCACTTTATTACCAATGCATTTAAGACTATTGTATCAATATTTTATTCACTTTTGTGACTTTGGATTATTATTTTATTTTTATATACTAGTAGTTAATAGTAATAAGCACTTTAACTTACTGATTAATACCACTGTTAAATGCACATGCAGTTTGCAAGCTTAAATTTATGAATTTCCAGATGCCAACCTTATGTATAACATACATTTGCAGTGTAAGTTGCAGATATTGTAAAATGTCTGTAATCCTAAGACAGTCATCTTGGATTCCCAGACTATAGTCAAGATATTCATGTACGTGGTTTGGCACTGCATGACTACAATAGGGAAATATTAATATGTGTATATGAGGATTACCATTCACATATAGCTTGCATATCTTTATATCATAGACTAAGTTAATTACTGGTTCTTTTTGAGTATTAAAATAATATGGTCATGTGAATATATATAATAAAGCCACCAAAAGTCAAAGCAAGCAGGACTAAATGGCAACCAGGGAAAAATTCAAGGAACTCCAAAAGCAAGCTACTAAAGCATTAGTAAAATCTTACAGACTATGTCAACAACCACATTGGAGACAGCCTGAAAACTATTCTGGTCATTTATTGTGTCTGATAAACGAGAAAATATTGACATTCCCACACTTCGAGTAAACGACCAACCAATAATAAATGATTGTGATAAAGCAAATGCCCGTAACAACCAACCATTGAGATCACCCCAACTCCCAGGCCTACTAACAAGCTATCGAATCAGTGGACAATATATAGCCCCCAATTCCCCGAGCAATCATAAAAAAACCAAAGAAGTTATCATGAAACTCCCTTTCACCACACCATCTAAACTGCCTATAAAGCATATACAGCAACACAAACATATTCTATTGTGTGTGGAGACTGTCTATGAAGCATGAGGCACGACAGCAACAATTTCCGTACACCCAACTAAACCTATTCAAAATGTTCAACTGACATTTACTTAAACCCAACATTAAACTAAATTAGTGTGTGAAAGCTGTCAATGGAATGTGAGGCGTGACAGTGACAGCTCCCGTACACTAACCAAAAAAACCTTTGACTAACATTAAAGTTACGAACTTAGATGTTCAGTTGTTGTTTGTACTACCCACAACACATGCGCACAAATCACCACAAACTCTTATGTTAGCCCAAGATTCGGCTGCTTGGAGTAAAACTACTTGAAATATATACAAACCATACGTTGCACCGTTCCCAGGGCCAGGTCAGAACAATGCAACATCAACAGTGTTAATTTTTAAACAAAACTGCATTGTAAACTGGGGGCCTTGTGAACACAAGCCACAAACCTTGGCATTGGAATGCCGCATGCCATGGCCAATACCATAGCATGGTCCTTGCCTGGGGACCAGGGATGGTCATGTCATGCTGGCCCATGCCATGGCATGGATACCACGTACTGAATTTAATGTCAACAACAATTAATACCGACAATGGTTTTCACTTTGATACACACATTCTAAAATCACTTCACACCTGAATTAGTGTGAAGACATCCAGAATAATAACTGCTGTGTAAACTGTGATAAGTGATGACAGGCAGTGATGTGAAACATTTGTAGCACGGCCACGGGGCCACTGCCAAAACTTTGGTCTTTGCAAACGTCAACTAAATTAAGTAAGTGCAACCCTAGAACTCGCAACAACAGCAAACGATTCCCTTCACTACATTTGGCGGTAATCAGTATTATATTACTTACTACTACGTATTACCCTGTGGGTAATGCTTAACAACACGAATGTCTTGCTTTAGTCGTTCCTGTTTTTCACATATAGCAACGACGCCAAAGTTAACTTTTCATTATTCACCGTTGCTGTGATACGACGCATGCGCTGGGTCATACTTCCGGTAATTCGCTTTCGTTCACCAGATGGCAGCACATGGATGTCATATGCCTCAGGACGTAAATGGGAAGTCTTGTGTTGTGGACTTGTATGCACTCAACTTAGAATATGGTACACCAATTACTATTAATGCAAATAGCTTGCTACCACGATGTCGTAATTAATGTCACCATTAAATTACTATACATCAGTTTGTCGAGTTATGAAATTGTCACCGCGCAGAATGCTGTTTTAGCTGGGTTAGCAACTGGCATAAAACTGACACCCGGCATTACTGACTGTAGCAGTGTAGGCGTAGCACTGGCACTGGCATTGCTACAGGCACTGACTATTGTCAAGTACTAGTACTACTGGTGCCAGATGTAGACTGTCAAAGACATGGATGACCAAATACGTCTTCTAAACTTAAAACTCCCTCCTCAATCCATTTAGTCCAGTGCGAATCAGATTCGTCGATGTTCAAATGAGGGGTGTGGCACGGATCTCAACCCGCACCTGTTTATGAGGGTTAATCTCCCACTTCCCACCATTTTTTAGAGTCCACCTGCCACCAATCCCATCTCTCATTTCTTACCACACTTTCTCTAATGTGTGCAGTCAGTTTAATAAAAGAGTTCATGCGTACATTTGTTAAAATCATTGAAAGAATTGACTTTGATAACTTATTTACATTTGCATCTTTATTATTAGTACAAATGATGATACTGGTACTGTCATTCTGCATTCAGCCAACGACTGCACTGGAAGAGCTGAGTGATCGAGCGGAAGGGCTGCTGAACAGAGACATCAAAAACCAGGAGTGTGTCGACACTCTGAGACGTCTCTTCGCAGCCCTGCACTCAGCATTAAAGCTGAGAGACAGGCGAGTACAGAGAGTACAGTTATAATGTTAGTACAGTGAGTACAGCAAGTATTGTGAGTACTGTAAGTAGAGTCAGTACTGTGTATACAGTGAGAATTAATCTGTAAGTACTGTGATCCGTAAGTACAGTCAATATTGTGAGTACAATAAGTACAGTGAATACTGTAAGTACAGTGATAATTATGAGTACAGATAGTACAATGAGAACAGTAAGTATAATGAGTAAAGTGGATATAGTAAGTACTGTGAGTTTGTTTATTTATTAATTATAATTTTTTTGTGTTGCTATATTGTGCTACACTTATTTAAAAATAATAATTAATAGTAGTAGTATTTTATTCTATTTATTTGTTTATTTAGCAGTTCTGGACCATGCTATTAATTTGATATGGGTGTATAATCAGCAAATAAAATATATTATTATTATGTCCTACAGTGTACCACAACCACAGCTGTCGAAAGCTCTTATTTCCAACCTGCTGCATGACAGTGGCACTGAACACAGGCAACTGGCCATGACCTGTAGCGCCACCTTACAGGAGTTAGCACCGTCACCAAGCCTTGATGACTTGAGTGTCTCAGAAATTGTTGACAATGACAAAAGTGCCATAGATCTGCTGCCATTGCTTCTCATTCAGGTAAGTGGGCGCAGACCGCTATTGCTTGTTCTAATACTTTAATTCCTCACACAGAAACAGCTCGTATTCTTTCCTTGAACTTGGTGGACTTGCTGTTACTGACAAGTTATTTAATTAATCTGCCAATAACTCCATCCGCCCCCCCTTTTTGTAAATTAATTGGGCACTTACTCTTTTCCATTTCTCATCAGACTACCCAACTTACGCTTGAAGTGGTTTCTCAGTATATGTGCTGGTATATGTAACCTAATGCATTGCCTGGCTCAGCATACCAGAATGTTACAGATATATATATATATATATATATATAT